>QAXK01009500.1:0-15830 GCA_004335735.1 Chlorella sp. KRBP | reverse complement strand
CGCGCGCCATGGGTCCAGTGCCTGTTGCTGCTCAGCTGCAAGAACCAGGTGCACAAGGAACGCCCCTGCCTGCTGCAATGCAGCAGCTCAAGCAGCA
This sequence comes from Chlorella sp. KRBP, assembly GCA_004335735.1. NCBI lineage: Eukaryota > Viridiplantae > Chlorophyta > Trebouxiophyceae > Chlorellales > Chlorellaceae > Chlorella > Chlorella sp. KRBP. The sequence continues at coordinate 15,733 of QAXK01009500.1, read as the reverse complement.
GCAGATTCACAACATATTCGATGTCGCCAGTCACATAGACAGCTTACCAGGCAGCAATGCTGCTGCATTCAAGCGGATATTCAGAGTGACCTCAGCACAGGCCCAGTGCAACGTTGGCCCTGAGTTAGCAGCAAAGTACAAAGTGCAGCAGGACAACGAGCAGCATGTGGTCTCCGTGACGAACATGCACTCCTTGGAGCAGACATGGTACAACCAAGCTAGGACCACAAAGCCACAGACCTTCAACAGCACTTCGGCAGCTGGCATTGACCCAACCAACAATGGTGCCAACTGTGACTTCTGTGCATGTAAGGAACAAAGCCTGCTTGACGACCTGTGATCTGATTCCTTGCGTCGTACTGGAGCAGCATCAGCAGCACTTGCAACTGTTGGAGATGTTGCCATCTGCCGGTTGTGCTGCAGCTCTGCTTCCCTTGCAACTTGAGTACAGCAGCTCGCAGCGTCCCATGCGCATTGCTCTCAAAGATGGCAGCACTTTGCAGCGCACTTTGCCCAACAGCTGTCTAACTCGGCTCTGTTTCAACCCGCACCAGCCAATTTCGTCATCACATGCTGCTGTCTTTCCGACACAGGGCACACTTTGACAGCTAGAGACCCAGGCTTCGGGCGCATCCAGCTACCACATGCAGTCACTGGATCCAACCTGTAAGCAACTCTTGACTGCCTGTCTCACCCGCTGCAACATGCCAGCATTACAGTGCATCCCACTGTGCAGACGTGGCATTACAGGGCCTGTTTATGCTGCATTGGCTGCTTGAAAGCTTACATGCAGCTGCAACGTTGCAACCCTGTTTCAAGGCTGATCAGCAGCCCATTTTGCCACGTTGCATTGACAGCTAGTTGGCAATGCGTATGTGCTTGTGACTGCAAACACTTGCAATCAGCCTCCCTGCACAACTCATACAGCCTGTGCCACCTGGGACTGTACATGCTGACCCTCGGCCTGGCAGTACTGCCTAGTGTGAGGTACTGTGCTGAACCCAGCACTGCAGCCTGGTGACTCCCATGAATTGCCAAGCTGTCATGCACGCAGGTTCAAGTATGCAGAGCCCAGCCATGGGGTGGTGCTGTTCGGGTAAGTGCGGCAAGCCGGCGAGGCTGGTGCACCAATCAAGTATTTGAATATGCGAAACCCTGACAGTTATGCCCCGCTGTAGTTGCTATGCCACACCTACCACACGTACTAGCTGCTGATGGCAGCACAGCAGTGTTCCTCGTGTCCCGTGACTTGTTGTATCCTCCCTTGTTTTGTGACAGCAGAATGTATGTTGTGTGCCTGCATGCTGCCCCGCAGGCACCACGACCCCCTGTCCTTCAGTCAGTCAAGCTTGTCTGACCTGTTGGATGCATCGTGGCTGTGGTTCCAAGAGAGCCACAAGCTCAACCCGGATGCACTGCACCCTTTCCTGCTGTGAGTACACTGCTGCTGTCACTTAAAGTATTTTTTTCTGGATGGGGCCTTGCATGACCCACCACCATGCACAGCTTGCTGTAAAACAGGACCTGTGCTTTCATCACCGCCATTACCACACCCCAGCCAACAGCATGCACGTCCCGCCGTAATGCAGCAGGCAAGCAAATCATCGACGTTGTATGTGGAGTGCCCAAGCTTCAACATACACACCTTTCTTTGCAGTCCAGCCGGGCATTCATACACAGCACGTGCACGGCAGTACTGTGCAACTCCATCCAGTACTCTTCACCCTGTGCAAGCCTCAACCCCTCCCAGCATACATCTGCATGTTTGCACCTCCACATGCACAAATGCTTGCCCCTGATGCTTGTAGGTGGAACTGCCTCCCTAGGGCTGGAGCCTCACAGTACCATGGGCATGCACAGGTGAGGCATGTGCTGCACAATGCACTGCCGTACAGTGTACTGCACTGACTGTACTGCTCCAGCCCAGCCCGATTCGCAAGCTACCTTTGTTTCCTGGGTTGTCCTGAGCTGGCCTCGTTTGGGTTTGCGGCCCTACTGAACCTCCATGTCATGTAAACAACAGTTCAGTCCTTGCATGCCCCACACCATGCCGCATGCATGGGCCAACACCATGCACAAATGGGCGTACAAGCATGATGGCATTCTGGACATGTGGCCACGTGTACGGGCAAGGGAGGTGGTGACAGGTTTGAGGTGGTGACAGGTTTGGTCCCACACATTGCTGCTGTGGTTGCGCCTGCACATGAACACAGGTGATGCTGAGTAGCGTGCCGGTGCCTGGGATAGAGAAGCTGCAGAGGGCTGCCAGTAGCTACCAGCAACAGCACCCTGGCTGCTGCTACTATGCTGACCTACTGCGGGCACATGCAGCTGTCGGCCTAGCACGCCAAGTCAGCATTACAACTGGCAGCCCTTCGGATCTTTCTCCTGCAGTGGACCCTGTTCTCAGCAGCAGCAGCAGCAGCAGCAGCAGCAGCAGTGGCAGCCAGGCGAATGGCAACGGAGGGCCTCAGCACAGCAGTGGGGAGCAGCACCAACAGCAGCAAGCAGGACAGCAGCAAGCAGGACAGCAGCAGCGGCAGCAGCATGTAGCGTGGGGCTTTGCCTCTGTAGCGCCTGTGAAGGATATGGAGATCACAGTGGTGGGCAGGCACCTGTGCTGTCCCGCCTTCCAGCGCATGCTGCATGCAGCACTGCGGGGGCTGATAGAAGGGCTGGGGGTTGCCACATTCAACGTGGGGGTGCTGAACCTGGATGTGGCAGTGCCAGCGCCTGCAGGAGTGGGGTTGGGGCGCACGTTCTGGCGCAGCCAGGAAGACACTCTTGATGCAGACAACAGCAGCAGCAGTGGTAGTGGCAGCAACGGTGGCAGCAGTGATGACACAACTATACGAGTGACACCCTGCAGCAGCTCTGGTGGTCACTTCATCTTTGGCAGCAGTGCTGGCAGCAGTGACGGCTTGTGGCTGCCTGATGAGTCACTGTGGGCAGACCAGCCCCCTGTGATTGCCAGGCTGGCGAGTCGAGGCAAGCTCAGCAGCCTTGCATCTGATTTTGGAGGACTGGAGGTGTGGGGCGGGTCCAGCATCGGCCACACAGACCCCTTTGTGGTTGTACAGCACCTGGACGCACAGTTGGCAGTAGGAGCTGCATGTGATGCCGGCTTTGAGGCTGTGGTTGCCAACTGAATGGATGGTGTTTTTTTGGGGGTAAAGATGCGTTCGTTGCGATGGCTACGTGTCTGTGTGCGGCTTGGTCAGCCCTGCATTCTGGTTGCCCATGCATTGCGCGACAGCAGCAGATCAAGGCTGGGATGTGAAGTCAAGTGTGTGCAGCTGCCAATGACCTGCAACTCCAGGCTTGTGCCCCTGACTCGGGGAATTCTCTATGAGGACGGCCTGCAGTTCAAGGCTTCTGTATTTGTGATGTCTCGTGTTTAATGTCCTGCAGCAGTGAAGCTTCTAAGGGTCCTGGCTACAGCCCTGCGTTGCAAACCACAGAGTGTCAAGCACCACCGTGGGCTCAGCCAGGCTCTGAGCATGGCCTGGATTTGAGCGCTTGCAACTGCTTGCAAGCACGTCAAGCCTCAGCAAACACAGCCCCAGGTCACTCTGGCGTAACATAGCACCCTCACATGAGGCTATATCATATCACTCTTTGCATCGCTCTTTGCACAAACAACCAGCGACAGTCATTGCAGCAACCTGCCGATCACCTTTCAGTAAATGGATGTTACATAACATCGCCCGTTGAAAGAGCAAACAAAAGGCTCATTGGGCACACTCGGCACACACCTTGAAAAAAAGAAAAAAAGCAATCGCTTACGTAATCGCGTCCAGCCCAGTGCAAGCACCGTTTCCGCTCATGTCACAACCGTACAGCTTGCATCCAAGCAAACCACTTCTTCACCATACATGCATCCTCTTGCCTTGCGGCAGCTTCATAACAACCCACGATGCAACTTCAGATCAGGCCCAAACACGCAGCACCTTCCTGCTTGTGTCCAGCCACACGCAAACCATACGCAGCTTCAGATCAGGCCCAAACACACAGCACCTTCATGCTTGTGTCCAGCCACATACAAACCATACGCAGCTTCAGATCAGGACCGAACACACGTGTACACAGCAACCTCCCCACTTGCGTTGAACTCAAAATAGCCCAAAGGGCCAACTGCATGTCGTGCCTGTCAAAAAGCAGCTTCCCTGCTTGGCCCTGCTGGTATTCACCGTCAAAAATGTAAGCACAGCTCCGAGTCAAGCCCAGTGACACTGAACCTTGCATGCTCATGTTTGGTTTCACAGTCGGACCACATCTGTTGCTCCTGCCCAGCCATCCAGCAGCCCCGAGCACAATTCCTGAGTGTTGCTGATGCTACCACACCAACAGGCACGACTACATCAAACCACTGCATGTACTGCCTCGTCCCTGCCACGGCCTGTGGGCCTGCTCCTGTCCCACCAGCCTGACCAGCAGCTAATGACAACAGTTCCATAACCAGAGTGACTGCTGACACGCGATAGAGGTGGTCAGTCTCCTCGAGAGTACAGCAGAGACGCATCTGACCATATAAGCGTTGCCAGGCTCAGCATCGCCTCCTGCATTGGGCCTTCTGGTCAAGATCAGCGCGATATCGCGCTGCTGCTGATCGATCAGCAGCAGGGTCGTCCCCACGCGATCAGGATCAAGTCGTTTCACATCGTTTCAATATCAAGCTGTTCTCATCGTTCGTTCTCATCGTTCGTTCTCATCGTTCGTTCTCATCTTTCATAGCACCCTCACATCTCTCCAACACCTGGACGAACTTGTGATGTGCGCAACAAAAGCAAGACAACTGGGACACACCTTCAGCGGGATCAGCGCAGACTTTGGCAAGCAGTACATGTACTGCTGGACTCAGCGCCCTGCAAGCACTGCCCAACTCCGCCACGCAAGTCAAAAACAAGGAAGCCATGTGCTGCAGCACCAACAAGCTGCCTCGCTCTTGGGGTGGAGTACACTGAATCACACAGGACTGGCACTTGGATGTTATGCATGCCCTTTCGGCAGGCGCATCCGAACACCCACAGCCGCACCCGCCCGTTGGTACCACTGGCTGACAGGCGCACATAGTAGTGTACATACGTTCCCTCACCTCACAGCCGGCAGCGTGCCTTTCACTAGAACCTGGGCAGCACCAAAAGCACTGCCCATCAGGGGCCAACCATGGCCCGAGGGCTGACTTCTGGTGCTGGATGGCCCGTGTAGTGCACAGCAGTCACCAGGACGGCATGCTCCATGCATTTGACCATGGTGGTTGGTATTTGTGCGGCAAGCATGGGCATCGCAGCCCTTGCAGCAACGACAGACAGCGCAAGCGATGGGGTGGGCAACCACAAGGCCTGACACTTGCTCGGTATAACACGGGCACAGCATCGCAGGGTTCCACAAAGTGGTACACCCCTGCAGGGTACATAAGGGTACATGGCTAGGACTACACACATACAGAAGTGATGCAGCACACACCAACAGGGCACTGCATTGTTGCAGCAGCACTCCCTGCAGCCTGGCACAGCACAGCTGGCAACCCAGCTGTGATGCTGCAGGTCTTACGCCACCAGCTAGGCAACACACGTCCACCAATTCACAATGCCAGACAGGTATTGTAATGCAACACACCCATACCAAAACGTACAACACCACAAACAGCACCGCCTGCTGCAACCCCCGACTCGCCCACAACCCCCGACTCATTGCCATACAAGCCCAACCATGCACGCGTGACCCCCACCATTGCTGCAGGAGCCCACCCACTGATCCATAGGCCTTTTTTCAACATGCAGAGAACCCAACAGTCCCCAGCTGCTGCATGCATGGTTGTGTTGGGTGCATCACCAAGAGGTTACAGACACAATGCATGAACATGCGCATGCACATGTCTGCAAGTGTTGCCATGACCACATACCCACCAATGGTGTGCACATGCATGTCGTCTCACAGCTGCTATGAAGGCCCTGCCTGCAGGGTGCTGCAGCTCAGATCTGGTGCGACAAGTGCTCATGGCACAGGCCCCTGGTCCCTCCAACACCCAGAAATACCACACATGCGGCATCGCACATGACACTGCATTGCTGGTGCATTGCTGCACCCTGACGCCTGCTCGCAGAAGCAAGCTACGCTGCCTGACCAACACGACCACGCACCTACCCGACCAAAACATCCCCACAGCCTGGTCCCGCAGCCCAAAAGTGACTGCTGGCATATGACTGCTGGCAAAGAGAGCGTCAAATGCACAGCGGCATAGAGACACAAAGCCCACGCCCCCCTGCGCCAGATGCAGCACAAGCCCGCAGGGGTGTTCACCACATCTGTATAGACAGCTGGTCTGCGAGTGGCAGTCCCGCTATGCCACTGCAAACAAACCGCTCATCCACAGCTGACGAGCCTGCACACATGACAAAACCCCGTAAAAACAGACCAACGCAGCTGCAAAGACGCGCAGACCGTGTCCCTGCAAAGCCGGATCCTGATCCTGGTCAGCGTCCCGCTGTGCGCTGAGAGGCTGATGCTGCTGCTGCTCCTGCTGCTGCAGGCCTGTCAGGTCGACCCTTCCTGCTGTAGGTAGATCTGGTGCAGCCCATTGACCTGCATCAGTGAAAACGTCACGAGCAAAGCACAGCACAGCGCAACACAGCATTTGATTACATGACACATCCGGGTCAAGCAGCACTAAGCAGCAGCCTCCCTGCGTGCATTAAGGTGAAAGCAGCGTGACCCGGGTCAAGCAGCACTATGCAGCAGCCTCCCTGCGTGCATTTAGGTGTAAGCAGCGCACTGTCCAAGTGCACTCACCACATCCCACAGCGGCACCTCTGCTGTCACGCTGCTGCCGGGTGGTGTGTACTTCTGCACCTTGTTGTGCCATTCATACCCAGCACGCCCAGGGTACTTCTGTAGGTATGCGGTCTCCTGCAAACCAGCACAGCCCAGGCATGAAGCACACAAATCAGGAGCCTTGGTCCCGCATGCCAAGCCAGCAACTGAGCACCATTGCCTTCCTGGAAGTGTGTGCTGCACACAGCACACACAATTTCGCAGAACAACATTGCATGTGCTTCCGATAAACCTAGGAAACAGTCCCACTCTCAACACATCGCCTGGGTTTGTGATGCATGTTGCACTCTGCAGATCGCATGGTTGTTTGTGCCACTCACCGCCTCTGTCAGTAGGGTCTTCAGTCTGAGCTTGGTCTCCAGGCCCACCTCGTGCCATGTCACCTCAGGGTTCAGCTCAAACACCCAAGACCTGCAGTGCATGCACATAGGGGCAGCAGGCACCATCAAACACCAAGCCGCGACCATGCAATGCCCCACGAGGCACCTGCCTGCCGCGGTGATGTCCAGCTGCAGCTGCCTACTGTCGCTGCCCACAGGCACTACCCGATACTCTCAGCTGAAATCCACTACCCACTGCCGCCTCTCACACAAGGCAAAATCCACCCACAGCCACTGCCTACTGCTCACTAGCCATCGCCTTCACCCTCTGCACTCACCCTGTGGTAGCGTCTTGGTGCCCCAGGAACAGGATGACGCGCTTGAGGGTGCGTGGCTGCATGCAGCAATGGCAATGTGGCAGAAGCACAACACAGCGATTGTCAGGTCTCCCTGATTTGCCTCCCAGGTGTCTGTCAGCAGTACTGTGCATTTGGCAGAGGGCTTCTGTCCGTTGAGCTGCACCGTTGGCTGTGTGTTGGCCAGCCCCAGAAGTTTGACAGGCGCAGTTGTGTCAAGAACATGAGCCTCCATGCAGCCTCCGGCTCCATGACGTGTTTGTTGCTGTCGATGGCAGTGTTGACTGTGTGCGTGTGTGATGGTGCGGGGCTGATACATCGTGAACGGCGTTGTCAATGGAGCTACATGGCTGTCAGTTGCAGGGCTCACATGGTGTAGGTTCATGCGTAGCCATGTGGTCAAGGCAGCCCACTCCTTGCCCTGGTCCTTCAGCTCCTGTTGCCTCCGCTGCTGCTTGGTCAGCTTCTGTGTCTTGGGCTGCTTCTGCTTGGGTGGCGGCTGCTTTGGCTGCTGCTGCTGCTGCTGCTGCTGCTGCTGTGCGACTTCGTCCTCGTCTGAAGACGGCCCGTGTGTATGAGAGCTCCTCCTGCTGCTGCTGTTTTGGAATGGGTCCGCAGCGCATGCTACGTCAAGCTGCTGATGCTGCTTCTGCAAGCAGCAGAGTGCACGTCCCGATGAGCACACAACCTCTTGGTAGGGTGAAACATGGGGCATGTTGAGAGCCTGAAGCCTGATGTTGCATGTGCATGTTTACATGTCCGCTTGCTGCACCCTTCCCAAGCCAGAGCCTCGACAATCGCTGTTGTCTGACTGCAGCAGTCTGACTGATACAAGAAAGTACACACATCATCCACATCATCACGTGTGCTGATCATGCTGCTTCTGTGGAGCGGCATGGTGTGCTCACCTGCAACAGCTCCAGTCTGTGCAGGCCCCTCCAGACGTAGTCCCTCCTGCCCTGGCGACTCTGCTTGGGCTCTTCTTCCAGTGCCTCATCTGCAGCAAACTCATCTGCAGCAGACAGCAGACAAGAAAGATAGCGTCTCACTTCAATGCCTGCTGCAGACCTAACACAGGCCAGCTACAGAGACAGCAGTGGTGGGGGCCAGATGGTGGTGACCAACTGCTTGGCACATACGAGTGATGAGCCTCACCTTCTGCATACACCTGCTTGCGTGCACGTGAACGTTTCGACATTGGTTCCAAGTCCTGTGTTGCATGCTGCATGTCTGGCTGCCTGCCCAGTGCTAGGAGTGCTCCCACCAGAGGGTCAAGGTCCTGCACAGTGCAGCAGAGGGGAGAGAGGAAGGAACGGATCGGCGTCTGCTAACCAGGGTGTCAATCACCGAGATGACCTTCCCAGTGATGCTTGCAGCCTTTGTGTTGCCCCACAAGGCCAGCACAGGGATATGTTTGGAACCGTTTCGGTCCTGGATAAAATCCAACAAACGAATCGCTATTACTTCACAGCTACGCATACCTCTTCATCGTTCGCCACATCAAAAAAGTCGTTGCTATCTCTGAACCGTTTCATGGCTGAAACCACCCCTGATGGCAGCTCCTGTTCTCCTGTTTGCGTCAGAGGTAGGTGATCGGTACCGGCGTATGTGTAAGCTGGAAGCAGATTTATGCTGGTCGTTCGCTAGAAGTAGCATGCACCTTGAGAAAGCCGAAACAGCATCCTGGACTGTTGCGTGGGTGCTAGGGCTTCCATGCCACACAAGTGAACTGGGTTTGACCATCAACAGCTGAAGTGGGGAAGGCAGGCTCCTCCTATGTCAGGTTTGCACTCTGGGAATACTTGATGTGTGCTATTCGTCTGTTTGCTTCTCGTCAAGACGTACATGTCGATCATACACCAAACAGTAGCTGCCAGGCTGGTGCGCACCAACAGGACATCACTCAGGAGTAGCTTGCTTCTTTAGTTTGACTGACATTCAGTGCAGGCGTGTCATTTCAGGCTCATCTGAACCAATGTTGCTCGCGAATCTGCTGCGGGCAGCCTTTCAAGATGCACGCCCATCATGATCAGTGGTGCTGCTGTCACATGCGTGTGTGCTTTGACAAGCCATGCGCCTGGTTGGATTCAACAGCACATACCCATTGCGACTCCAGACTGTTGGTATGTCGCTTGCAACATCTCGTGCCTCAGCCACGCTGCTGCTGCCAGCCAGTCCACTGGTGATTGCAGGTTGGGTGCTGGCGGGGATGTGGGAGGCGGGTTGGGACCTGGGCTGGTCCTCGCTGGGGATAGTGAAAGCTCAAGCAAGTGCTGAGTGTCCAAGCATGTTACGCAGGGTGAAATGGACACCAACAAGAGCATCCCCTTAATGTGTGGAAACCGTTACAACACAGACCCACACATCTGGGAGGTTGCCTGCTTATGTGCTGCTCAGAACAGCACACAAACAGCAAGCCTTGCACGGTGCGCAACTCTCAGAGCGCTGCGCAGGCATGCCACAGCATGGTCGCAACCTTGGACTGAAAAACAACTCAGCATATACAGCTGTGCAGACACCCAACGCAAGGGGGGGCATCCAGGCTCAAAAGGACCCCAAGGCATGCAAATATGTGTGGTTGTGCAGCCCCTGCATGCCAAGGCATGCCTGCACTGAGGCTCACTGCACAGACGACAAGTGCAGGTGTGCAAAGTGTAGTGGTGTGCCAATGGTTCCATGTGCACTCAAGTGGAAGCATGTGCTGTGCATGCAGCTTGCGCTGACGTATGTATACAAAGGTATGTGGGGCCTGCATTGCAGGTGCACAACCACCCCGCATATAGCATTCATGTTTCGTTTGTTGTATGCCGTGGTTATGAGCTATCACTGCCAATGGTGCTCACTGGGCCGCCTAGTAGCAGCACTGCTGCTGGAAGCACCAAACCACCAGAACTTATCTGCCAAGCCGTAGTGAGCTTCTACCACTTGTTGCAGCCTGGCAAGCCTGCCGACAGGGGAGAATCGATGTCAACATATGCATGTGCCACCGTATGGCATACTGCCAACTACTAACACCATCAACATGCTACCAGGTCACAAGCCAGGCTGCCAATCCATCAAGCAGCAGCACATACACAAGTTGCCACAGTCACGGCCAGCACGCTGCCAACAGTGGCAATGTGCGATGGGCTCCAGCAGCAAAAGCCCTGCCAGGGCGGACCCGTAGCGATGCGCGCAGTGTTCACGCCTTGATCAACCCAGTGGTGTGTGCACCCCACTTGAGGACCCTGACAGCGAGGCCACCGACCTTCCACACAGACCGCCGCCCACTCGTGCCAATCAGGATGTCTTTCGCTGCACCTGTGATGTGCACTGGGTCCCTCAGAGCCTTGACCAGCCCCAACAGCCCCCTGCTGAGCTTGGACCAGCCACTGACATTGCCAATGGCCTTAGCCAGGAGTTGTGCAGCCGCATGGATGGTTGACCCCTTGCCGAACTGTGCTGCGATCCAGCCAATAGGCGTGGCAGCAAGCCAGCCAAACAGCTTGCCAAATGCTGTTGTGCTCAGAATGTCCACAACCAAGCCCTTGATGTCGCCACGCCTCACATCATGCACGATGGCTAGTATAGTGGCAGCAGTGGCTACAATGGACACAACTGCTCCCATAGCTGCTGGGGCTGTTTGGGCAGCAAGACTGAAGAGCTGGGGGTCTGGCCGTCTTTGTGCTTACGGAAGACTGGCGATATAACTTGATGCAGGTTTCTGTGCAATTACATGAACCAGAAGCATGTACGTGCCCCATGGCAAGAGAAGGCACGGCCGCCCGCATCGGTGACGCAATCAGCCAGGTCACCATGGGAAGCGGGTCACCATGGGAAGCGTCAAAGAAGCGGGTGACGCAACGACACCCCGCGACGACATCCTGCAACGCTCGTCCAAACAATCTGAAGTGATAAAATTCTGCATACTGCGATAATATACACATGAAGACGGTGTTGTCCTTGGCACGCAAGCGGCATGAACGTCCATGGCTTGCACATGTATGCAGGGCTGCCCTTGGGCCCTTGGCTCGAGAGGGGCCTGTGGAGAAAGCTGCACGTCAGCTGTATGGTAAGTATATTGATCAAGGAGTAGGCATAGAGAATGGCTCCATTTGGACTCGATTAATGCGCCCAACACCAGGGAACAAGACATGCATGGTCACAGCCAGCCCAGAAGACCAGCTGCCTTGAAACCATTTTTGCAAACCTCACAAATGTTGTGCCACAGAGGGTGGCAACTGTCACTGGCATGTGCGCGACGACACACATCCTGGCCAGTCACATATGACCGCTACAGCGATTGAATGCAAGGCATATATACTAGTAGTGAGTGCCTGCAACCTGCAGGCGCTTTATGTCTCAAAGCCCATCACAACTACAACCCTGACAATGTGCCACAGAGGGTGGCAACACCATTGCTACGTAACTGCCATCCCAGCTGCAGTATCTGACCACCAAAGTGCAGGTGATTAGTGTGAGTACAGCCCCAAAGATGGCTACTTGCCACAGAGAGCAGCAACATCCACCAGGAGCCCAACACATCCCTGGCGGAACTGCAACACAAGCATACGTGCCAGTGCTCTGCCCGTGCGATCCCTCCGTAGGTCACACAATGATGCATCACCTAGCCTTGTGGGTGATGGAGACAATGGCAAACACAGGAACAGGGGACCCCTCATCATCGACCAGCTGGCAACTGCTCAGAGCTGCTGCTGCCTCACACAAACCTCTGCTGCCCTGCTTAGATGAAGACCGATGCTGCATGTCTAAGTCATGCTGCTGGGCCTGCTGCTGCTCGTCTGGTGTGATCAGCTCGTAACCCGCAAAAGGGGATACGAATATGGGCACTGTGTTGCCAGCAGGCTGCCATGCCGGGTCTGTATCTGCCAGGGCTGCACCTGAGCCTCCTATGGTGTCAGCTGGGTCAATGCATGCTTCCTGGATGAGCGGCAGGGTGGCTTGGTACTGAGCTGCTGCATCAGTCACACTACTGTCTGCCTCGTCATCAAGGCCACAGCACCCACAGCCATGCTCTGACAGGCGCCTGGCACGAGGTCTGTAGGCAAAGAACTCCAGGTCAGACACTTCTGGAAGTGGGACCTGGCCCTTGGCAGCTGCACGACCAAACTTGAGCTGCAGCTTGGCGAGATCCAAGGCTTCGACTGCATTGTTGGTGGACGTAGGCTTCTGCACATCGCAATCCACCCTGCTGCTGCTCAAATCACAGTTCCATGCAGTCACTGGGCTCTGGGTACTGTCAAGGCCACTGGTACTGTTTGATTCACCTGCTGGCTGCATGGATGTTCCGGTTCACCTGAATCAAGTACAACCACGTATATATCTTAGTTGTGCAATCACGCTGGCAGCAGCCCCGAGACCTGTGCTTGCAAGCGTTTCTGCAACACGCAAGCTCGAAGCAGCACAGCAAGACGTGATGGCCAGCAACAACGCTCATACTGCTCACCTGTATATTTTTTAGCAATTTTAAGGCACCTTCTAGTCTGTAGTTGGCTCAAAGCCAAGTGATGCAGCTGAACTTTGATAGCTTCGCGCGCACCGTGCAGTATATTTTGACGTAGGTATTGACGAGTATGTGTTTGTTTTACTTCTTCTTCGATGAACTGTGCGGCGTCGCTTTAATGCACGACATTGGAGGGAGGTGGCATGTGGCAGGTTCGGGATTACTCGTACGCCCCTTGTATTGCCGCCAAGTACAGAGGCACCTTCCGTGGGCGCAATTGACACGCATAGTATCAGTATATGTCTTGAAGGTTGCCAAATATTGTTTGAATTGAAATAAATCTCGTCAGAAGGCGATATGTCGTGAACATGGTCCACTTGCATGCCCTACATGACAGCTGCCCGCAGCCTGACTTGACACAAGCTCCTGCTGTTCACACAGACAGCTGTCACAAACTCCGTACCTGACAAAGTTTCATCTCCACCAACCAGCCAATCAAAGTCCCTGCTGCGACAACAGTTTCTGCAGGCCTATGCTGTCAGCTGCAGTGCGGCTTCTCAGCCGTGCCAGCAGCAGTGCTTGTTTGATGACCATGGCTGCATGGGGCATAGATAATCTCTTGCTGATGAGCCTTGCTGCGTGAAGCACCACCTCCCGCAAGCAACAAGTGCATGCAAGCACGGCTGCTGCAACATGGCTTGAGCTAAGCCAAGCAGGAACCTTTGCACATGCAAATGACAGAGCAGATGCGAATCAAAACAGTGATTTGTATGGCCAAGGTTGCACCGCTGCAATGCATTCAGTGCGGCCAACTGCAAACAGGCTGGAAAAATGATGTTGAAAAGTGACTTGCTGCTGCTGCTCTCAGCAGCAGTGCTGCTGCAGCACAACGAGTGATATATTGACAGTTCCCCGCTGGGAGTGTGTCACTAGCCTGACCACAAACATACATGCAGACACCAACAAAAATAGTGCTTCCTGTATCACAAAAAGCTGACACACACAGGCTACACTGGACCAAGGACAAAATTGTTCCAACTTTCTGGATTAGATCAACAATGTTGAGCAAAACTACATTGAGACGCCCGTTGCCCCCAAACTGCACCTTCACTGTAGGAGTACGAGACAGCCAAAACGACGGTGTGTGAACTCCAAAAATACCAGTGCACAACAAACCCTGGCTGTAGAGCACTTTCAATGTGCCAGAGTATGACCACCGCCCCGACACTTTTTGTTCCAGCACTCATCGCTGCTGCCGCCAGGTGGGCCCAGTGACGGTGCGCAGCTGCTGCTGACTCTCCTGGCTTGGGGTGCAATGCCTGCAGCAAACGCAGCAGCCCACATTCCTTGCTGTCCGGCTGATCTCGCTGCTGTGCCAAGTGTGTGGTGACTTCTTGTAGCATTCCAGCATCCTGCTGCACCTGCCTTGCCTGGCAGCTGCTGCTCTCTGTCCCTGTTGCTGTACAGATCAGGGCAGCTTGACGCAGACGTGCCGAGTGCTGCCTGGGACTGACGCTTGGCTGCCATCCACACCTCAGTTGCTGCAGCCACAAGGGTTGACACAGGCCCTGCAAAGCACTGCAGCGCTGAGCTGGTTTGGTGTTCACACTGCTGCTGTTCTTGTTGCTCCTGCTTCCAGCAGCGCTGCAGGAAGGCGCTGCCCCCTGAGGAGCTGGGACTCAGTTTGTGGTCCCGACCCGTGCTGCATGAAGAGCTGCGCATGCTGTCAGCACTACTGGCCTTGCTGGCATGCAGTGCGCCCGTGCGCCGGCCACAACTCTGGCCAGCTCCAGGAGCAGCGTGGCCACCATACCACAGCAGCTGGGAGCCGCTGTGACGGCAAGCCTTGCGGATGCGATGACATGCCCTGTGCGCGGCATTGAGCAACCACAGCATATAATCAGTCAACGCTGGCTCCAACTTACAGCACTGTACGCCTCGGCAGCCATACATGTGACACCTGCTGATACAGAGGGCGGGATTGCAACCCCCCTCCCACAGATGCCTGCAACCTCCACACCAGACGCAGCACTTCCCCAGATGGCGACAAACAGCGCCCCCCATAGTGATAGTGCAAAGTTGGCAAGAGCTGGCACTGCACACTCACTTTTCATCCAGGCCCAGGCAGCCGTGCACAGCAACCATCTTGATGGCCCCCGCCATAAGCAGCACCTCCAGACCATACTCTGTGACGTGCCGCACATCCCGCAGCACCAACAGCTCCAGCTGTGGCGCGCAGTTCAGCCTCTGCAGGCCGCTGTCACTGCATACATGACAACAGGCCGCGGCAATGCAAACACGTCGATTTCAACTTCACGCCCAAGGGGGTCTGTCACCAACCAACAAAGCGCTGGGCAGCGAGGCTCAGCATTCTGCCGGCCATGTGTGTCACATGGTGTTGTGAAGGCACAGCGCCTGCAGCTGCACATCTCGCAATGTGGATTCAGGCTGCCGCCTGAGCGCCGTACCTGGCAAAGTAGCTGCTGTCGATGGTGAGCCTCAGCAGCCCTGGAAACAGACCCGGCAGCTGGCCCAGGGCATGGTCAGTCACGGGCCCACTCAGCTCCAGCGAGGTCACCTGGGCTAAGTGACCTGTACATGCAGGCAGCCAGTGGCTGCAGCACAGCACAGCAAGCAGAAAAGAGCCATAGCAGTGCCAAACTGAGTTGACGATAGGCATATGCAAGTGAAGCATGTCATAGCAAGCATGTGGCCTCGGACTGTGCAAGGTAGAAAGATGGGGCAAAACTTCGGACTATTGGGTGACCTGCCCACCACTG
>QAXK01009497.1:0-15363 GCA_004335735.1 Chlorella sp. KRBP | reverse complement strand
GTGGGCGGGGCCGGGAGGGGGTTGGGGGTTGGTGTAACACTGAATGAAAGCAGGCCACGGAGGGCAGGTGCTGTTGCTGGTTGCAGTAACGTGATGTCTTGCAGTCTATCTTCAATTCTGCGGCAGAATGGTCAGCAACGTCACCAGAAGGTTTGTGTGCTGTCCTTGTGTCAAATCACTGCGCAAGAGGTGTGCATGTGCTGCTATCCGCGACCTTGTTTCGCCAGAGAACAGGAAGCAGTCAGTATAATTCAGTATAAGTTTCCTCGCACTTTGGACAGTCAGTCACACGGCCTCATTGGCAACCTCTTTCTTTACTGTTGAGCTTCTCTGCGAGAGAAGACGAGTCATTTTCCAAGCCACTGCAGTTAATCCACTGCCTGTCCCCCGACTGTACGCCGGCTTTCAAGCAGGCTTCACACTGAATCAGCGCCTGACTGTTACCTCGATGCGAGTGCAAACCGAAGCAGAGCACGTCAGCTGATGTGCCCCTGCAGGGCAGCCCCTGTGACCCCCCAAGATCATTACATGGTGATGTGGCTTGGGTTGAAGCGCATGGAAACCATGCTCATGGCTTCAAGCAGATGCAGACACTGGCATGCATATGCCATGAAAAGCCATGCCCATGGCTTGCACATGCAGACACTGGCATGCATACGCCATGCACACAAAGGCACACTGATGAGTGTCCCCCAAGGCATCCAGCTCACACGGTGGTTGGCAACCATCACGAACTGTCAATGATCAACCTCAAGAGCGAAGAATATTCCCACGCTCAACACAACACAACAATTTTGATCTCACACCAGCAACTGAAGTCCGGCACCATGATTGTGTGACGTCACACTGCAAAGTGTGACCCAAGTCACTGTAGTACAGATGAGTGACAGATGACGTCAGGTGGGTAGACGGCAGCTGAGACTGACTGACCGTTTGGGCCCCGCAGCCCTACGTGAATGAGCAATGCATGACGGATGCACCATGTGGCACAGCTGACTAGAAATGAGCGATGCGACTGATACACGACCGAGGGTGACCAGGGATGACTACCAGAGATGACTGATGGCAGTGGTCGCCGCCACTGGAGGGATGCGGTTGACTTGAGGGGCACTTTTGAACGCCGGGGATGATTGTGGGATAGATCAGACACTGACACAGGGGCACTCACTGAGATGCCAGGGCACCTGAATGTCCCAGCCCTGGTGCTTGAAAAGGATGTAAGATGCTGAGGTGGCCGGCACTGTGGCACCAGACTGCTGAAGCATGCAGAACAGTGTACCGTAGTAAGGTACAGCGTACCACACAGCCGGCTAATCAGCAGGCTGCTTGCCTGTAAAGCAGCCACAAAAGACGCTATAGGCTGGGTCGAGGTGACGTAATGCACCCACCAAGCACTGCACATGGCAGCCACTGACTCATCGCATCCCAAACAGAGCAGCTCGCAGAATGGAAAAGACACTTGAAATGTGTACACATAAGTCCCAATGACCACACGCCAGCTGCAGCTGGTCAAGGTCACAATTTCATGCACGCATCACTCACTCACTCACTCCATGACTGCCTCTAGACCTCACATCACTCACCCAGTGACTGATGCACCTGCCAGCTCACGTGCTTGCCTAGTCAGCGACCTGCCCAAACCCTGCATCAGCTTGCACAGCCCTGCTGTGCTTGGACGCGCCTCCCCCTGATGAAGCAGCACGAAGCAGCCCAAGCAATCACACCGAATACCTCAACACTGTGGCACGCACCACCACATGCTCTCAGCTGGTCTGGCACACACTGGATGCCCGCCAACAGAGCGCAATGACCGGCCCCGCTGCCTGCTGCAGCACCGGCAGCTTTGATGAAAGGACCTGCACTATCTACATCAAACCAGGCCGTGGCCATAGACCAATGAAGTGAGACTTTTGGATCTGGTGCACCGAAGCAGCAGTCAGAGACAGCAGTGATCGCCCAACACACAAGTGGCTTCCATGAGAGAACCCACACTGGCTCAAGTGTGTGCACGCAATGATGCAGCCGCAGCGCTGTGCAGCAACATGCTCTGTACTGCCAGCACTGTTGATGCATGTCACACATGTCACACATGCTCATGTTGTGACACACTGCGAACATCACCGAGAAACCACCAACTGTCAACGGACACAGTGAAGACCTGCTGAATGCACGTGGCCGCCACAGCCTGCCACAGCCTGCCACAGACACCCACGCATGCCATGAGCATGCCGGCAAAAAGAACATGCACATGCCCATGCACACACATGCAATCATATCATGATCATGGAAGTAAGATGCGCAAGCACAGCCCTGATGTGCTGAACACACCACCAAATGCATGCCGTGCGTTGAGAAAATTATCAATCAACAGCACTAAGGACCTACAACGCGCCACACGTCCACCCATCCAGCGGAACATCGGCCACAATCACTTTTCTATCTCACCTGCCAAGCGGCACTGCCAATTGCAGTGCGGGGGGCTAGCTGCCAAGGACCGGGCTGCCACATGGTCTGGCGCATGCCATGAACATGCAAAGGGTATCCACATGAACACGAACATGCATGTGGACAGTCCTATGCCATGGCATCAGTGCTCCTCATACGCTCACCAACACAACCAGTGTGAGCCATATGGTCAGTGCGCCCGCGCAACCTGCTCACCACCAGTGCTTTTGTGAACCCTGCAGGGATCAATGCTTGCGCATATGTGGCACGGGCACCCTGTACACCAGCCGCAGTTGTCCAACGGAATGTACCCGCCTCGAGTGCACAGCATCAATGCATCCCCTCACCCCTCCAGGCAGCTGCAGAGGCGAACTGCTTCCAAAGTGCCCAAGCGAACTGGGAACAGGCGCGCCTAAACACTGTACATCAGCTGCAGTGGAAACATAAAGCTGCCTGCTGGCCTGCAGTCGGCTGCTGCGGAGTCCCTCACATCAGTGTGCTCGTGGGATGCCTCCTTCCTGGGAGTGCCGCGCACGTATGGGGCTTGAGGGAGACTCGCTTTCCTCATCACTGCACACATGCAGCACAGCAGCAGCAGCATAGCAGCACAGCAACAGCACAACAGCAATATGACACCAGCAGCACAGCAGCAGCGTCAGGTGATGAGCCATTCACTGAGTCAGTGCACACGGCCATTCACTGATTAGCAGCACACAGCAGCACACCAACATCTACAGCAACAGGGGAAGGCTCCCACATTCACAGCTCTCTCAGATGCTGTGCATTTTCCTTTCATCAATTTGCAGCGAGCTCTTCATATCATGTGAAGGACTCCACAGAAGTTGGGTGCGCAACGCTGACAACCTGTCGACGCGAGGGGTGCGGCATCCTTCCCAGATAAAAGCCCTACACATTGGCTCACCTGTCAATGGCATTCGTCCCTAGGAACACCTGCAGGGCGCTGGAGCCACGGGGCCCCTGCTGCTGCGGGCCCGGCCGGCCCCCGCTGCCGCTGCTGCTCGAGCCGCCAGCCCCAGACATCATCTTCTGCCAGCTGCCGCTCAAGCCACCTGCGTTGCTGCCAGCGTTGCTGGCACTGGCGCCGCCTGCGTTGCTGCCGGCGGCGCTCAGCTTGCTGGCCTGGCCGCCCCCGGCGCCACTGCTGTGGCCGCCGCCGTTGCTGACGCGACCGCTGCCGCTGCTCTGACCACCCGCGGTGCCGCCAGGGCCGCTGCCACCGCCGCCGCCGCTCTGTGACGCCGCCGCCAGCACCCGCGGCGAGAAGATTGGCTGTATGCCCTGCATCTCCGCCTCATGTGCGGCAGTCCTCAGCGTCACGTGCTGCGGCCCATGTACACCATTCGCACCCTTTGCGACATTCGCCTTCCCGGCCCCGTTCTGCTGCGACTGGTGATGGTCCTGCAGCTTGTCGAGCGGGAGGTCGAACGACTGGACGGCAGTGCCGGCGCTGGCCCTGTCTGCATTTGACGCGGAGTCCGGCTGCGCATGGTGAGCGTCGCCTTGCCCTGCCGAGCCCAGCCGCCGTATGCCGCTGAGCCGCCGCACGGCAGCCATCTTGTGCGGGTCCTTGCGGATGTTGTACTGCAGCGTGAGCACCAGGCACACGCCCACGCTCATCAGCAGGATGTACCACAGGCCTGACACTGCAGGGCACAGCGCAGCACAGCACAGCACAGCCAGGGCAGCAGAGCGCAGAGCAGCAGAGCGCAGAGCAGCACAGAGCAGCACAGGTCAGCAGGATGAGAGACGTGCACGAACAGCATGCAGCATGGGCTTGCGAGTCACTCGCAGACGGCCTGTCCAAACACCACGCTGGAGTCTGTGCAGACCTTGTACTGCAGCCGGTCCCACCACTGTCAGGACAGCACATACAGTGCAAAGACAGCAAGTGGAAGCTACTACAATAACACACCTTGGCGCAGCTCGATCATCTCCCCGCTACCATGGCCCCCCGAGTTGCTGCCAAAGCACTTGTCGGTGCCGCCAGTCTTGATGTACACGTTCTCCAGCATGTCGAGGGCACCTTGGTAGGTCTGCGAAAGGCAGCGGCGACACCAACAGCGGGACCGGGGGCAGCAGCAGCAAAGGCAAAGATAGCCACCACAGCCAAGAAGAAAGGAGAGGCATGCCCACCAGCCAGCAGTTGGCAGCACCTTGTTTGCCACGAAAACGTACTTGGGCACATCCCAGAGCCGGAGCTTGCTTGTTGCCGCCTTAGCTGTCACTGCTGCTCTTGGTTCAGGGAACACCTGACTATGCTTATCACCACCGCGGCCCCAAGCACCAACAACCACGACAGTCAGACATGACATTCCACAACCAGCGGCCCCGCCGCACCTGCAGCCGGACGATGCTCTGTGAGAAGGCGTAGATCACGGCGTCGCTGAACGCGGGCGGGAAGGCGAGCGCGATGGAAAAGGTCTCAAACATGTCGCCAACGAGGAACAGGTCGCACTCCTCGTTGGTGCCGACCGTGTGCTCAAGGACGGGTGCGTCCAGGATCAGCGCCGAGTATTTTCCGTTCTTCAGGGCGTCCACCATCTCCTGCAGGTCGCCCTCGCGTTCCCTGGTGGCGGGGACGCGCAAACGCAGCAGCAAGCGGGCGGAAAAGGCGGGAAACACGACAGGACACAATGCCATGGGTGAGGGCCCACCATTGCACTCAAACCTGTTGTGGGGTTGTGCAAGGGGGCTGCGGATGTGCGTGGAGGGCTGTCCACGGTGGGCTGTCAGCTGAGCAGACCATGTGATGCGGCTGCCATGGGCATGCATACAAGCAGGCAGTGCAGCGGACGCTGCCTGGCTGCACGTGCATGTGCACGACACACATGTGTGTGCATGTGCATGTGCATGCCCCCATGTGCGTGGCGCAGTGCAGCTGCTTATCATTAGTCTGAGACTGCTGGCAGCTGCTACGAGCAGCTGCGGGGCAGGCAGCACTTGCAGCTGGCCCCTGTCCCGCTCCCTGTGCCAGACAGCAGGTCAGCATGAAAGCAGGCAGGTATGGGCGATGCATAAGCAGGTGGCCGCGCACACGCCATCATGCACATGCATAGGGGGAGTGTGATCGGCCGGCACCGCAGCACGCCTTCGACAGTTGTGTGTCATAGACCGCCAAGTCTGCCTCATGACGCTGCTGCCTGTGTGTGTGCTCGGCATCAACATAGAAGTACGCAGCAGCACCCCCCACGCCTCAAGCTGCAGCATGTGCCAAACCCATCATCGCTCCCAACAAACAGCTCTTCAGAAGCACGCACGGCTTTTGCTGCCCCCACCCCTCGCAGCAGAACCCCGTGAGAGATCGCAAACAACCCCCGGCACAAGCCAAACGCACTCAAGCCACGCATCTGCTTGATGCTGCAGGTCACTGCAGTGCCACCACAGGCAGTGCCTACACAACACTGCCAGAGCGCTGAGGTCATCCTGTCAGCAGGAAAACCTAAACCCAAACCCGCCCAGGTGCTCACCAGGCCATGCCGATTGCGTGGATGTCCTGGTGGTCCTTCAGGGGCTGCACGTACGCGTCCCACGCCAGGGTCGTGAGGGGGTTGCCGCTGCCTGCCAAGTCCCGCACGCTGCGCACCTGGGCGGACGGCAGCAGCAGCACCGCAGCAGGCAGTGTTCACAACTTGAAGGGTGGGCAGCTACTAGCTAGTACATACTGCGACAAATTGAACCAGCCCCTCAGCACGTGCCAACACCCTTCCCTCACGTACCCCGAGCCCTGCCTAAACCAAACCCTGACCAACCCCAACAACACTGAACCCTGCCTCATAACCCCCTCCCCCCCCTGGACACAGAGGCTGCAGCTGTGCTGCAGCACCGAACACATACCCCAGCCCTGCCAAAGACTTACCGGGTGCACCAGCGCAGCTGCTGTGATCCTGCTCGCAGCCACGGCAGTGTACCTGCAGAGGCATGGCCGGCAGCAACATATTGCAGGAGCAGAGGCATCACCACATGATGTCCGAGCGGCGCAGGCACACCACGTCACTGGGCTGCAGGTTCTGGGTGTGACTGAGTTTGTGATGACGGTGTTGTGTGGCTGGCACAACTGCTGGTGTAAACCGGCAGTAAGGGGACTGTTTTGCGTGTATGCCACACGACCCTGCGCCTGCATGTTGACATGGAGCTCAGCATGTTTGTGTGTGTGTGAAGGTCAAAGTCACACTTAGGCATTCCCCGCAGCACTCACATGGAGACCATGACAAGCACCAAGAAGCCATAGCCAAGGATCTAGCAGGGAAACAGCAGCAGCAGCAGCAGCAGCGATGGCAGGGCAGCAGTCACAGGCCACGCAGAAAGGCGAAGAACGGCAGCAGCAGACGTCAGCAGCAGGCAGCGGGAGCAAGAGCAGTAGGGGTTCACTGATCTGCTGCATTTACCCTAAATCTGCAGCCACAGGCACACTCAACTGCAAGACTCAGCACACAGCAGTCCAATACTCAGCTGCTGCAGGAATCAACAGCCACAGCGCAGCAAGCAACCAACTTGTGGAACATATCGCCTCACCAGGACCCTGCTTGCATCAGCCCTTGGGTCCCCCACATGGGGGATGACGTGGACGACCTTTGTCAAACTGTACCACTCCCAAGACTGCCAGTCTGCACACCATGCATCACACAGCAGACAGGCAGAGGTGAACTCAGAGGTATCCAGCATCACCAGGTGGCTTTGCACACCCCAAGAAGTCGATACAGGAGGTCCCGTAAACACCCCGATGGCGGGCAAAGCATGATGTAGATGCCACACGTGTCAACTGCCGCGCTTTGGGTCGACTCGGAGGCCACAACATCTCCCAGGGATGCCAATAAGAACAGCGTGGGCCTGCGGCTTGCAACGCAAAGTTGATTCTTGGTGGTGGGTGGTTACTGCTAGACAGGCGCCACAAAATGCCACAGAGTACTGGCCACCTGACAGAACCCGGCGGGCAGGATTTGGCCACTCACTAGGTTGCTTGCCGCGGGTTTCAGTGACAGGCTCAGTCCTGTTGGCGACCTCCAGTATGCCCACCAGGAGACCCACGCCAATAGCAGTGGCAGCCAGCAGCAGCCACACCTGCGACACAAGGTCAAGGCAGACCGACACATGATGTCGTTGCTGTTGCTGTCGCATGGTGCAGGTTTTTACCTGAACACCCTGTGGGAGCCAGTGAGGCCCGTGGGCACCGCACATTGACAGCATGCCTGAACTGGGCCATCGTGATCGATCTGACGGCCCCTGACATGAAAGGCATCGCACAGCCAAGGCACAATGTCACAAGCCCCTGCGCACCTCCCCAGCCGAACGAGAGGAGGGCGCGTGAGCTGCCATATGTCAGGATTGCTGGTGACATGCACCAAAACAGACAGCCCCACCACACAGGAGCAGACAAGAAACATGGCACTGCTGATCCGAGCCCCCCCCCCCCACCTCCCAGCGGAAGATCTCGGAGAAGGCCCAGGTGCTGCCAGAGGTCAGGTGTGTGTGGATCATGACCCGCAGCCCGCTCTTGTACGTGGGCCAGCTGAACTTGATGCCTGCGTTGATGTTGGCAGGCAGCACTTCCACGCCTGCGGGCATGAGGCAGCAGGCATGACGCAGCAGGTCGGATGGTGAGCTATGGTGGGTGAGGTCGTCGCCTGACCAGGTTGCCAAGGTTGCCAAAGTTGCCTTGCAGCACGCAGACGTCCCCAGCATGCTGCTGCCCCTCCCTCACAAACATGCAACTTAGCTCGGATTGCATGCCGGCCCGGCAGAGAGGTCTGCGGCAGACAGATCAACCCACTGCAGCTGGTGGCCCTGGCTTCAGAAGTCTGCGGGGAGTTGGCTACAGGTTGGCACAACCGAGACAACTAAATGTTGAACATTGTTGCTGCCTAGGGCCTCCGCACCTGCTGCTGACAGGCTGCAGTTGCCTGCAGGGCTGTTCAGGTCAGCCATCATGGTGCTGTAGTCCATGCAGGTGAAGAAGTAGTCTGTCTCGGCCCAGCCGACCTGCAGGACAGGCAGTGCAGCAGCACGACAGTACATTCAGCAAGCAGGACTGCAGCAGCACAGCGCATGCTCACTGGGTGGGACTGAAGTGTCGCCTCACCACCTCTGCCGCCAGGACGATTTCCATGATCACGATACTGGTCCTTGCCAAACACAAGGAGCTTGCTGCAAACATTGGCCTGAGGTGACACACTGTCCGACACCATACAGGAGGCGGCCTTACCTCCTCTGCTGCCATGCGGAACAGCTCAATTTGGTAGCCTGCAGTTCACAGGTGGATACCATGGAGCACGCACAATCTTCAGCACATGTACGTTGCTGCTTCGTATGTAGCTGTCCTGTTTACATTAGAGTGGGCATATACCTTCTTCGTGTGAGACAGTTTAGGGCTCTGTGGATGTTTGGCCTGCGCATGTGCAGCATACCTGATACAGCTGCGCCCATGCTTGCATGTGTGCTGAATAGGTATTATGAAAAGCATTTACGACAGTGTGCCTACCTTTGTACTCGGACTGATCAGCACCATCTGTGCAGCGGACCATAGGGTCCCAAGAGGACACACAGATATTGTAGGGTGGCTGGAGGCGCAGCGGGTTTGCTGCTCTCTGCTGCAATGACCTTGAAGGCTCACTCGCGACCCCTGATGATGTGGTACCGACGTTCCAGCTGCTTGCTGAACCCGTGCTGAGCATTGCTGATGGTGGCTGAGCACTCAGTAGGTGGCTGGCGCTGTGTTGGCAGGCGCTTGCAGGTGCGCTGGGATCGCAAGCAGCAGATGCAGCGTCTGATGACAGCGTCTGAACGCTTCTGGGGGACTTTAGTGTGCCCAGGTATGACTTGGGATGCACGATGTGGCTGTCAAAGCGACTGGCTTGAAAGCAGGGCAAAGCTGCTGCAAGCAGCAGCAGCTGTGCCAGGCCCCATGCTCTTCTGCGCTTCATCCTGTCAGTCCTACGGCGATCAATGTATTGTTTTCCTAGAAATACATATCCGATAGCCCATAAAACGTGCCACACGCTGAAACGTAAGAACGTCACAGCTTCCACCGCAGCTGCAGTGCAAATGGCGCAGATGGGTTAGCCCTTGCAAATATGGCTGTCTACTGAGCTGAAACCATGCCTTGATTGTGGTTTTATACTGCGGTGATCGGCTCCTTGGCACCTGCGTTGCCGGTCACTTGTTTGAACCACTTCAAGTCAAACGTTCTCATTTGTGCAGTGCAGAAACGTGGAGCTCTAGGGCATCGAAGTTACTGAGTATCCAGATCTTGTCTCTGTGAATCTTGAGTCATCTCTTGGGGGTTAGCATAGCTGCCTGCGTGCTGCATCTTAGTGCAGATCAGCTACACAGCAGGCAGCGTAATGTGCCTCAGGATGGGCTTGCAGCCGTGTATGAAGCTTCTTCTGTTGCTGTTATTTGGGTTTGGCTGTGAGATTGCAGCCTCTGGGGTCTTTGACAGATACATAGTGGACCCACCTCCTGGAAGCAAATTCATGAACGCTGCAATCCACACCCACCTGAACACAGCAACCTGGCAGGAGAAAGAGTGCTCAGACAGTAACAGTGCATCTCCTGCACCCTGTGCCAACTCGTTTCAACAGCATGGCTCGTACCCAGCCGGAGACAACAAACCCTCAAGTCTCAAGGGCGTCAGCAGCAGCACTAGAGCATCCAGTTCTGGCAACACGACAGCAGCGATGGCATCCCCTGTTGGGCCTCTGCAGCATAGGCTGCCGAACCTAGCTCGTCTCCAGCGTCCTTATGTCGTCTGTGTGTCTCCTTGGGTACCCATGGTGCACTGCGACCCCACCACAGACCCTTCAGTGTGGAAAGGTGCGCATGAATTCATGCTTGCTTCGAAGCAAGGCATTGGTACAGCATACATAGCAACACCATGGTTGGTGGTAGATCCCTGCCGGCCTCTGCAAACAGAAACAGTCAGGACATACTGCGCCACCGTGAGATACAGTATCGCTCCTCAAGTGCCATATGCGCTGCAGCCAGCATCGACAGCAACGCCTACTCATTCTACAGTAACAGTATCATCCACAACGTTGTGGTTGATACTGTTCCAAGCACAATCCTACAACAAACAAAAGCGTTCTTCGATCAACAGCAATGCTCACAGTGCTGCAGCTGACTTCTTGGCTGCTGCTGCCAGGGCCCGGCATACCGGCTTGTGCTGCTTCCAGCTCAGCTGCTGGCACTGGGGGCTGCAGTAGTAGGCCGTCCTGCACCCACCACACCGGCCCTTGCCTGACACAATGCTGAGCTCCGTGAGACCACTCACATTCGCACATGATGGGTTGTTGCAGACCCCACGCACAGCAACGGACGCCAGCCCCGCCCCTGCTGCCTGCAGCTGGTTTGCCAGGGTGGCGATCCGGCTGCTGTTGCGCCGGTGCAACAGCTCCGACTCCAGTCTTTCTACCCCTGCAGTAGCGTCCGCCGCTGCTGCTGCCTCCTGCAGCGGTCCAGGGTCAAAACCCGGGGCTAACAAGTGCTGGGCGACACCTGAGATGCTCAGCCACAGAGCACAGGGGCCAAGGACTGCTGATGTGAAGGGGAGGTAGGGTTCCAGGGGCTGGGGTGGTGCCAGGGTGTCCCGGAGGCCCTGCAAGTGCTGGGCCTCCAACAAGCAGAAGCGGCCTGCCAGCACGAGGCTGGGGAAGGCAGCTGCCACTTGATCGGCAGAGGCTTGCAGCCAAGTCAATGCTGCTGCTGACAGAGCACGTCTGGATGGTGGTGGTCTCCACAGGCCCGCCCTCACCATCGACTGCTGCTGCTGCTGCTGCTGCTGCTGCTGCTGTGCTGCCGTAGCTTGCCGCAATTGCTGCTGCGGCTGGAGTTGGGGATGCTGCTACTGGTGCTGACTGCGACATCAAGGTTACCGGCAAGCACGACACCAGGACAGACGTGCACGCCCTGGCCATCACGCGTGCATCTGCCCCTTGGTCCCACCATACACCGGCAAGCTTCTGCAGGCTGAATAGCAGGCTGTAGAGCTGCTTACGTTCAAGGCTGCCGGGTGGGGTACTGCAGGCCAGGTACCCGATCGGCTGGTAGTTGGCCCCAAAGAGCAGCGCGATCTCACCCACTGCCCTGCGCGTGCCGCTTGGGAGAGCGTCCTGGGATTGCCCGCCCTGCTGAGGGGCCGTAGCTGCAGCTGCAAGTGCTGTACTGCGCACATAGCCCTCCAACGCACTCAGCACGTCGCGCAGGCGGCTGTGGTATGCTTGCAGGAAAACATCGACAGACACACTGGCAGCGGCAGCCAGTTCCGCCTCTCGTGTGGAAGCAGCGGCTGCAGCGGCAGCGGCAGAACCACGTACTACCTGTCCTGAAGCCTGCTTGTG
This sequence comes from Chlorella sp. KRBP, assembly GCA_004335735.1. Lineage (NCBI taxonomy): Eukaryota > Viridiplantae > Chlorophyta > Trebouxiophyceae > Chlorellales > Chlorellaceae > Chlorella > Chlorella sp. KRBP. Next base: position 3,565 of record QAXK01009497.1, on the reverse strand, counting down.
TGACATGCGCACCAGTGCCACCAGCAGCTGCGTCACCTCAGCATACACCATCTGGAAGTGAGAGGCAGTAACACCGGGGACAGCTGACATGCGCATCCCTGCCTGTGAGGTGCTTGCGTTGCTGGCTTGCAGCTTGCTGACTCTTGCCGACAGGCTCAGCACAGCCGGCAGCAGTTCCTCGACCAGCCCAGCAGCAGGGAACCGAACTGCCCCTCCCTTCTGCTCCTCCTCTGGCCGTTTCCCCTGCCCCTGCCGCTGCTGCTGCTGCTGCTCAGACATCTGCGACATCTCCAGAGATGTTTTGCAGACGTTGGCTGCATTGTGACACATCTGCAGGAACATGCCACCATCAGGAAGCTGCGTCGCCCTAGTGTTGCAACACCAGGGCCGGCAGCAGCATGTACAGCCTGCCCTGCTGCTCCCTGAGCTGCTGATGCTGCCGGTGGTGCTCGGGGGTTGCGTGCTGCTGCCAGAACATGAACACCCATGCGTAGGAGTTGATCAGCGCTGTCGTGTCATTGTAGTGGACGGCAGCGTCGTTGCTGAGGGACGCTGCTGCCCACAAGACGACCCTGCTGTCCACCCCCAGCAAATCAAACAGCTGCTGTTGGCAGGGGGTGAGCGTGGACACCATGCTGCCTGCCAGCTGCCAGTCCGCTTCTGTATTCACCAGGCGACCAGCGTGCTCAAACGCTTCCACCTCTTGGTAGTGAAACGGGTTTGACCGTTGCTTGATAGGGAGAGCCTGTCGCTGCTGCAGCACTGCTGGTGTGGCTTGTGGTGCTCTTGGTGCTGTTGCTGCTGTCCTTGGCCCTCCTGCTCCCAGCAGCACTGCCGCGGCTGCTGCCGGCAGTACGGCCACTGCGGCTGCGGCGAGCATCTCTGCTGCCTTTGGTGCCCTTTGGTGCCCCTGCTGCTGCTGCCGCCTGCTGCCACTGTTCCACGCTCAACGAGCCGAATATTGTGATGCCTGAGGCCATAATGAGGCTGGGCATGTGGTGGGGGGAGAGGAACAGGGAAGCAGCTTCAGGCATGCTGGCTAGCATACCTGGTGTGACATCAACGCCCTGCCCTTGTGTGCCCAGCGACGTGATCAGCCCGACAATGACCGTGACTTGGGCTGCATTCGTGACGACACCCTGTAGGTTAACTGCACTGTATGCAAGCTGCCGCTGCTACTGCCCTGGCTGGAGCATCAGCATGCTGACGTACTGCATTGCTGGGTGCACCAGGCGCGCAATCGCAGGTGCGCTGTGAGCGTAGGTGCGAAGGGAGGCCGCCACTGGCGGCAGCAGCGTGTGTAGCTTGTGGTAGCTGCACAGGAGGTGCTTCACGTGGGCTGTGAGGCACTCGTCCGACAGACAGAAGAGAGAGATGCTGCTGCTGCTAGTGCTAGTGCTGCTGCTGCCGGATGCCACAGGTCCACTGCTGGTGCTGGTGTGGGTAGAGTCCATCCTGCTGCTGCTGTTGCTGCTGGCTTGAGGTGCCAGGGAGGCACCTGCCTGTTGCACACGTGCAGCCATGGCATCTGCCGCTGCGTCGAGCAGCGCAGGCATGTGCTGCAGCAGCCCCGACTGCTGCATCTGGGCCCGCATGGCGTCTTTGAAGGCATTGGACTTGCAGAAGTTGTGAGGCACATCCAGCTCTTCCTCTGCCTTGGCACAAAAGGTGAATAGCAGGTAGGCAGCTGCACATACGTACTGAGCCGCATGGCTGGACTGCTGCTGCTGCTGCCGGCCGGCAGTTGGCACGTGCTGCTGCTGTGGCTGAGTTGTGGGAGCGGCAGCGAGTGCTTTGCAGATCTTCAGCAGTATCTGCAGGCCAGGCATTGACACAGATCAAAACCAAGGTTGGAAGTAACAGAGCAGTTCTATACTCGTTTATCTATTGGCATCATAGCTGGCCGAGCTTCACTCAAGCTGCAGGCTCAACGAACAGCACGATGCAGGCATTGTCTGTGCATGCTGCACGCTTCTGCTGTCGGCACAGACGGCGTCTCGAACCAGGTGGTTTGACTGGCGAGCCCCCTCAACCTGATGGCGTGCCAATTTGTGTAAACTGCAGGGGTGATCACCTGTTCCTGCAACACCAGACGCCCCCAGTCTTGCTGTGACAGGGGCAGGTGCTCCCTAAGGTGATAGATCAGCTCAATTACATTTGAAACCTCTGTTTCGAAAGCTGTATCTCCTGCATGTTGTTGGGTCAGCGTCAGGAGAGTGCCGAGACAGCGCACGCTATCCAGCCACTCCGCTACGGCATCAGACATGGTGTAAGATGTCGCAAAACTTTCCTGAAGCAGCCTTTCAATGCGTTGGTCCTCGCTGACACGGCGATGCTGATCTGAGGCTTGCTGATGTAAGCGTGACTCATCACCGTTGACCGATCTGGCGGGCAAGAAATCGCCATGAGCAAGTACAGCCCTCATAACAGGCAGGCCCCATGGGCCGATTAACTCAGAACTATTATCAACTGGTTTTGAAAAACACGCTTGCGGCAATGCTTGCAAGCCGTACCGCACCATGCACAGTGCACAGCACGTGCTGCAGGCTATGTTCATGATCCATTCAGCAATGCAGCATCTGTAGCAGAGAAGTAATACACCGCATGGCATCTTGACACACCATACAGTCTGGCACGAACGCATCCCCTAGCAGCTACACTCGCACAATCGCAGAGCAACTGCATGCAACTCTGTTACTGTTACAACACGCTACTGTACCACACGCACACACTGTCCTGACCGCACAAAGGGGCCACAAAAACCAGCAGCACGCAAGCAACCACCATCAAAATGGTCCACTGTACTGCCAGCTTCAACGTGCCGTACACGGTACCGCACCATGCCCGCACTGTACTGCAGGTCGTATGTGCATGCGCATCGTGCTCTCAATATGCACACTTTGACAACCCACACTACACACAGCGCAGGTGGCCCACACAGCGTGTGGCACAATGGAACACACTGAAGTGCCCCGTTGCCTGACTGCTCAGACTGCCAATGCTGCTGCACAGTGCCTGCCACCTGACAAAAATCGTACTGCCACACGGGCTGTACTGCACGCAGCATGCACACTACGTGGCTGTACTGCTGCAGGTGCTCAACCACTCTTGCAGTGGTCTCAGACAACCACCCCTCTCAGAAGCTGCAATGCAGCAGCTGCTGCTGCCAGCATTCGCCAGCCCACGCGCAAGCCGCTGCCACTGCAGCCACACAGCTGCTGTCGGCCCAAGCTCTCCCAGATAGGCCAGGCACTTGAACCGCTGCGGGCTGTCCTTATCGCTGCTGCAGCTGCTGCCGCCCCAGAGCCCGACTGACACACCTCCCTGCCTGGCTGAGGCCAGGCACTTGAAATGCTGCGGGCTGTCCTTGTCGCTGCTGCAGCTGCTGCCGCCCCAGAGCCCGACTGCCGCCCCACCCCGCCCCAGCTTAGGCCAGGTACTTGAACAGCTGCGGGTTGTCCTTGTCGCGCTCCAGGTACTCGCGGGCGATGAGGTCCTCAATGCGCTTCTTGATGAGCTTGAAGTCTGGCTTGAACATGCGCGACAGCTGCTGCACCACCTCCAT
>QAXK01009485.1:0-17498 GCA_004335735.1 Chlorella sp. KRBP | reverse complement strand
TCACACTGGTCACAGTGGATATTGTTTGCCTGACTTCCCAATACCTCCTGGCAGCTTCAGCGCCAGCCAAAAGCCTGCAGCTTTGCTTTGCCTCCTGCTGACCACCTGCACCTGCTGCCTCGCATCGATGCATCCCCCTGCCTGCCGCATCCTGATGTGCTGCCTTGCCATTCATCATTTGCTGCCGCATGCTTGCTGTCCGTGCATGCACTGCATCGGCGTGCCCCAGCTCACCCATGCGTACTGCCCACCTTGTACCGCTCCGCTCCTGTACCGCCTGCGTTTGTACTGCGCACACACGCAGGCGTCAAGGCTGAGGACATTGCCAAGCGCCTGATGGACTATGGCTACCATGCCCCCACCATGAGCTGGCCTGTGCCCGGCACACTCATGATAGAGCCCACAGAGAGTGAGAGCAAGGCAGAGCTGGACAGGTGGGTGTGGGTGTGGGTGTGTGTTGTCGATACAACATTGTAGTTATGACATGTATCGGGCTCAGCACAGGGTGTGTGTGAGCCCGGGGTTGACAAGGCCATGTTTGGCTCTGCACACAGCACTGCACATGCCACGTGTTGATCCTTGCGCCTCCGTCATGCCACACAATATGGCATTACATACAACACTAGTTGCGTGCTCTGTCCCCTGCTCTAGGTTCTGTGAGGCGATGATCAAGATCCGTGGGGAGATTGCAGACATTGAGGCTGGCCGCATGCCCAAGGACAACAACCCCCTGATCAACGCACCCCACCCAGCATCTGTGGTGCTCGCGGACCAGTGGGACAGGTAGGCCACGTCACCAGCTGTGGTGTCTGACTGCATTGCAGGCCTCAGCACACAGCCGATAGTAGATCATACGTCAGCGAGCGTATGCATCGCTTCAGCTGCTGCCTCTTTGCGCACCTATTGCCAACAGATGTTGGCACGCTGGCTACCAGGTTTGCACACTCTTTCATGGCGCAACAAGGGCTCTTGCTGTATCATGTGAGGCGCCAGCATGCTGGAACACGACACTCAGCACACATACGACACTGATGTTCCTGACAAGCGGCAGACATGTGTCGTGTGTCCCCGCTGTGCGCCCTGCGCCCACAGCGCGTGTGTCGCAATGCATGTGTCACTATGCAAGCCTCAATGGCGGCAGCGTAAGCCTGGCATGGCAGGGCGCACAACTTGGCCCTGTGCCCGTAGCGCATGTGTCACTGAGCAGTGTGTGTGCCGCTGTGTGTCTGTCTGTGTGTTGCTGCAGGCCCTACAGCCGTGAGGCAGCAGCCTTCCCAGCAGCCTGGGTGCGCCAGGCCAAGTTCTGGCCCACCACCAGCAGGTGAGTTCTGGCCCACCACCAGCTGTCTTGATGTTTGTTCTTCAAACAGTCAGTTTGTGTTACAGACCAATGGGTTGCTTTGTCTGTGCATGGGTAGAAAAGCCATGTTTGGATTGAAACAGTCAGGTTGGGGTTTGGCCACCGCCATCAGCTGTGCTGCAGACACGCTCGACCCGCACCTGCTTTTGTATTGCAGCACGGCCCAACACCACGCGATGGTTGTACTCTGCAAACTGTTCTGTGCAAAACTGTTTGCTTCAGAGCGGGGACTGACTGACGTATCCGTTTGGTTGTGTGCTTCTGTGGTGCAGGGTTGACAACGTGTATGGTGACAGGCATCTTGTGGTGCGCTTGCCAGAGCAGCAGCAGGAGCCCGTGGCAGCACACGCCTAAACCCACGTGCCGAAAACCCCGCAGCACACTCTGGCAGGAGGCCCAAAACCCTGGCAGGATGGCTGCTAGCGCTGGCTTGAACCCTAGCCGCTGCTATCGGTGAATAGGTGCCAAGGGCCCTGCACTGTTTGTCTGCAGTGTGTGGGTGATGGGCAGCACTGCTGATCAGTCACAGGATATGCACAGCTGTTCCAACAGCTGCCAGGCAGCGCCTGCACTGCTGCATGGCCCACTTCAAAAGCTGTGTTGTCACAATGGTCGATCTGCCAATCTGGGTTTGGACCTGTTGCAAGCAGAACCTGTGCGTATGCACTTGTGTGTCTTTCAAAGCCCATGTGCTGTGTGCTGCTGGCGTCTTGTGTCCGCTTGTTTCGGCTCCCCACGAACTTCCTAGCCGTTACGATCAGACAAGGTTGCAGCGCGTGTGCGTGTTTGATTTGGCTGTTGATATGCAGTGGACTGTGCATTGTCGCCAGGAGCCCCACCTGCCTGCGTTCCAGCCGTACAGCCGCAACATATGTGTCTGTGTGCGCACTGCCCCTGTTGTTGTTTTTAAGCCTGTGTTGACCCTGACTTGTATTTGTCGATGATTTATGATTGTGGTGTGTACCGCTCAGCCGTCACAGCATCCACTTGTAACAAGCCCTCAACCCCCAGAAGAAGTAGTGAGTTACAGGACTGCCGCATGCAGAGTCAGTTCAGCGAACAATGTGGGACAGGGTCTGAAATAGCACTGTGGCTTATCAAGCACTTGCTGCAGCTCACAACAGATCGGCCAAGGGCAGCACGACCCCTCAGTTCCCTGCCAGCTGACCCGCGGCGCCCACACACTGTGCAACAGCAGCTGCAACCTTTTGCCCATGGATACTGCTGACCGCGAGACAGCCCATGTGCTGGGGCTCCCCTTCCAACCGTCCTTCTCATGCAAACCACGGAAGCGTGCCCAGAAGCTGCCCTTCGTGAAAGCAAAGCACGCGTATCCCAAATGTCCTTCACCAGTCGGTTGTCAAAGCATGTCACCACAGATTTTCCTACTTACTCTCCCTCAATGCAAGATGCATACAGCCCAGCCCCCCCCCCCAACGCCCCGGCATGCTGCGGTGCCCCTCTGTTCAGCCCTGGACGCTGCTGACGAGTGTGGCGCACACGCAGCGCAGCAGCATGGCAGCCTCAGTCATACCGACGCTGCCGCCGGGCATTGCCGACACCACCTCGTAAGGGGTTTGCACTGCAGCGTCAAGCACACCCTGCAGCCTCTCCTGCAGCAGGCCACCAGCAGCTGCTGCTGAGTCCTTGGGGGCGACCAGCACATGCACCGTGGGTGTCAGCACTCGCCGGCGGGTGCCTGCAGCAGCAGCAGCAGCAAGGCGTCAGACACAGCTTCATTCCGGGCCTGATGGCAAGACGCATGGAAGAGCAGCACATGCATTTTGGGCGTCAGCTCTTGCCAACATGTGCCTGCAGCATCAGCAACGACGCCACACACACAGGCCACCACCACTCTTCAGCCAAGTATGTATACTGAGTAGGACGGCCTGCGAGCTGCTGGCTGGCCCCGTTGTGAGCTACAAACCCCCACCAAGATCCCACAATGAACCCTGAACACAGCTCACCAGGGTGTGCGTGTGCCAGCAGCTCCCGCAACTTGAGGGCCACCTCCACCTTGACCCGCACATCTGGCTCCACCAGCGTCAACACCAGCACACCACCCTCCCGCCCCTCACCACCAGCCCCCACGCCCTCGACACCATCCACATCCATGCCCCTGCTGCCAGCAAAGCTGCCAGCATTGCTGCCACTGGCAGCGGCGGCTGCGGCACTGCTGCCGCCGTGCTGCCGGACGCAGACGGCAGTGAGCAGGGGCTGTGAGAGGAACACCTCATGGCAGGCATCTGCCAGGTCCAGCAGCCGCCCCGCCACTGCCTCCACCTCTGTCAGCGCCTCGCGCACCAAGGGGGGGCTGACCACAAAGCTGCAGCGGGCCTGGAGGGCAGACACTGCGGGGGCCAAGGGCAGTACGGCAAGGGGCAGTACAGCAAGGGGCAGTACAGCAGGGGCCAGTACAGCAGGGCGCGGCAACAGCAGCAGGTTGCGTTGGTGACCCGGGCGTTGCGCGGAGGCTGTGTCAAGGGCTCTGCAGATTGCCCCCTACAAGCCATGCAGGCCGCATTTGCATAGTGACACCGCCACCTGCTGACTCTCCTCTCGTGTAACCACCAGACTATGCATCACTTTCCTTGAGCCTCTGAGCCACAAACCCCAGTGCTGACATAACTGCTCAGCACATCACGGTGCATACAAATGTCCCATAAGGGTCCACTCACCCATGTCCCTGACCAGCTGCAGCTTGAAGTCACTCTGGGTCCCAGCAGTCACCCCGTCTGCATCTGCTGGCAGCATCACAAGCCTGCCGCACATCATGCCAGTGGCGTCATCCGCCCCAGCAGCAGGGGGCTGCTGCTCCCACAGCTGCACCCCCAGCAGAGACTGGAAGGTCAGCAGGAAGCCGTCTGACTCATCACCCACCAGCTTGCAGCCCTGCACAGCATGGGGCATGGGGCGGTGGTGTGACAGAAAGCAGGTGGGTGGCATGTGTGTGGGGGGCTGGGGGAGGGGGTCAGGTTACACATGAGCATCTTGTGCAGCACAACGTCGTTCCATTCCCAAACCCTTGAAAACTTCTACATGCCTTTGCTATGTGACACCCAGCACACCCCATGCCTGGCTCACCTGCAGGCTCTGCAGCAGCTGCAGCTGCTGTGTCGACTGCTGCAAGCGCGCCAGCACCCTCTTGCTGGCCGCTGGCTTGGGGGTGGAGGCCACCACGCTGCTCAGCTGCTCACGGCGGGCCTTGAGGCCTGCCAGCTCCGACCCCAGCTCTGACACCTTGGCCTGGAGGGGGGGCGTGCAGACGATGATACGGGTTGAGGGGGTGAGAAGGGGGCGGGATGGATTTGCAGCTGCATGCAAAGCAGACCTGGCAGGGAACATGTGTTGTGCTGTTGGGATTTAGTGGGGGGTGGGGGGTGGCTTTGAGGTATTGCATGTGTGGGTTGCATATCTAGTGTTAGTGGCTGCCACACTCCTGAACTGCTCCCGGCCCCAGCAGGTCCACCCGCGTCAACCTGCATCAACATACACTGACTTGCTGCCATGTAGAGAAGGGAGAAGGGAGGAGCCCTCAACCCCTGTTGGTCGCGACCTCGACAACCCCCTTCTGGCCTAGTGCTGTACACAACATACTGTTTGTTACGTACACCCATGCGATTTTGCATCACACCTCGGTCTCCGCCAGGCGCTCCTGCAGCTCTGTGGCCCGCTGCTGCCGGTCTGTGTTGAGCCCACGCAGCTCCGCCAGCCTGCTGCGCAGGCACACCAGCCTGGCACGTGCAGCAGACGCCTCCTGCAGCACAGCACAGCACAACTCAGATTCTGGTCTCCATGTGACTCCATCCCAGCAGCCGTCCAGTGTGTGCGCGGCACAACAATGCGCTGCGATTCATCACAACCAGCAACAGCCTGGCCAGCCCAGCATGGTAGGGCACAGCACAGTGCCATGTTACGGGAGGTGCAGCCCGCGAGCGTGACGCTGCAAGGCTTGGCTGACCCAACCCATCCCAGCAGGACATGGCACAGCGCGGCACGGCACAGTGCCATGACCCAGGGTGCAGCCTGCCCACCTGTTGTGCCACCTCCTCTGCAGCCAGCTTCTTGAGCACATCTGCGTGGAAGGCCTTTGCATACTCACGCTGCTGCTGCGCCTTCTGCAGCTTGGCCTGCGCGGCACACAGCAGTCACATGACAGTCACATGACAGTCACACAACAGCCACATGACAATGACACAGCAGTCATGTGACACACCATGTGATGGTCGCGTGATTTCAGACAGCAGTCAGCTGTCAGCATCTTTGGTTGTGGCAGACGATGCTTGGGTTGCCTAAGTGACTCTGCAGTGGCATGCGCCCTGCTGCAGGTATGGGGCACTACAGCATCTTGGCCAGGGCTTGGTGTGCTTCCTGACGGCAACCATGCAGGTGAAGAAGTTCGGTCCATCCCGCCATCCCGCCACACCTGTGACCCCCATCCCGCCACACCTGCGCACCCTGCAAGCTCGCCCTCCCCAGCCCACCCCGCCACACACCTGCACGAACGCCAGCTGCTCGTCCAAGTCTGCCTGCTGCTGCGCCAGCTTGTCTGCCAGCTGCTGCTCCATCTGCACCCGCAGCGCCTTCCAGCTGCTGGCTGTCTGGGACCTGCAGCAGCACATACAGCCACGGACAAACTTCCATATGATGGGGAGGGGTAGATGTTCACCCCGGGACGCTTCAAGCACACACCAGCGCTAGGCATTTGTGCACCTTGACGCGCAAACAGCCACAAACACGGACAAACGGTCGATATCGCAGCCGGTCAGCGGGAGCCGCAGGACTGGTCATCAGTCCTAAGCAGCAGCAGGCTGTCATGGGGGCCAAAGTGGTGGCAAAGTGCAGACCATACAAGCTCATTGTGCATGGGGTGCAACTGTGGCTGTGCCAAGACAGCACCTGCTGTGACATTGAGTGCTGTGCAAGCGTAACGTGTGATGCAGGGGCTGGCAATATCCCAGCATGCTGCGGGTTACTGAGCTGGCAGACTCTCTAGGCACCCTGAAGCAGTCACCTGCACGCCTTCTTGTGCAGCACCAAGCAGTGCTTGGTCTGCTCCAGCTGTGTGGGCCGTGAGGTCTGTTGGTGCACACCACACAGCACAGCACGGCACGGCACACACGACACAGCACGGCAGCAAGGATGAGTCTTGGGTCCACCACATTACAGCCATGCACTGGAAAGGTGTGACACAGCAGCCGATGCAGGACACTCGCCTACTGCTGTCCCACCTTTGTGACGCTGCCTAACTGTGACACCATGGCATGTGCACACACATACACACACACACACGGACACGACTCCACAACACTGCTTGATGCCCTGCGTGGTGAGGTGCTGCCCTTCTGGAGCCTCCCAGCACCCCCTGCCCTGCCTCACTTTGCTGCGTTGCAACTTGCAAGCAACTGCGGGTTGCCTGCGTACCAGATACACCCCTGATACAAACACTCGCTGACACTGTGACGTCCCGTGGACACCTTCCTGCCAGCACAGCGTGCCATGCCTCATCTGCACGATGGCACACACTGGTAGGTTCTCTGTATACAAGATACACCCCACCTGTTCTCGCCCCATTGACACCTTCCCAGCACCCCAATGCCGTGCCTCACCTGCACGATCGCAAACACTGGTGGGTTGTCTGACCCCAGCCTGTCCTCCTGCTCATACGCCTCCCGCCTCTTGGCATGCATCTCAGCCTGCAGGTTGTGCATCGCACCCTCCAGCACAGACACATCGCAGCCTGCATGCACAACAGGCAACCACAGCACGTCCTGTGTCAGCACACCGGTGAGAATGATGGCAGTGACAGTCGCATGCATCTCAGCCTGCAGGTTGTGCATTGCCCCACCCAGCACAGGTACCTCGCAGCCTGCGTGAGAAAAGTGCGCGCACACCAGCCTGCGCACACACATGCTTTTGGCCTAAACAGCTCAGCGATGATTTCTTTTGACGGCACTCCCTTCACATAGCTTGGGCCCTGGCACAGCAGAGGGTCAAGCCGCCCACGTGTGGGGACTTGGGACAGACAGCCCTGATGCAAATGGGTTTGACTCACGCGCAAATTTAACCACTATGGTCACAGCGCATGGCAACGCAACTGGCAGAAAGCCACCTTGCTTCTTGACACATCACAGCAAAAAAGTCATCAACAACGCCACACGGGAGAGAGGCACAACCCCCGGCTTTGAACCTGGATCAACTCACTTGTGAGGGACAGCAGCTCCAGTGACTTGGCCAGGTCCTGCGGCATGCTGCTGGGCGCAAAGTCGGCCACGCTGATGCTAGTGCCGCGCCGGATGTGCGTGAGGAACTGCATGTCGGCCACCTGGCAGAAGTCGCTGAAGGTGATGGGCTGCGCGGTGCGCACCACAGAGCCGCCGGGGGTGTGGGCGACAGGTCCGGCCGATGTGGGCAAGACACCTGCACACGCCGGCAGCAGCAACAACAGCAGCAGCAGCAGTTTGTTGACTTTATGGGGAGTGTGTGTTACACGTGAGCGCGTGGTGTGGGCGCGCGCGGAAACCAAGCCTCCCTGTGTACAGGGAGAGGCGTCATCCGTGGATTATATGTGGCAGTCCCTGGTCTCAACCTGCTCTATCCCGCCCTCATTGCAGCCCTTGTATCAACACAAACGACCACCGCACAGCTTGGGCCATCCGCCCAGCCCTACAGCTACATCGCAACAGCAGCACGGGTCACCTGAGAAGGGCATCGTGATGGGCCGCTCCCCTGCTGCCGCCATCATGTCTGGGGGCAGCGCAAAGTCCTCCAGGGTAGCGTCCTCCAGCAGGGACTGGCCCTGCAGCCCAGTCACACCCGTGGTCCCGCCCGCAGCCAACTCCAGCGTGGGCTCGTCAGCCTCCCTGCTGGCACCCCTGCCGACAGCAGCAGCGGCGGCTGCGGCGGCCGACGGGCTAGCGAGGGGCGACAGGGAGGGGCTCTGCCCAGCAGCCATGGCAGCGGCGCTGCTGCTGCGCTGGTATGGTGACACCATGGGCGATGCAGCAGGCAGGTCCTCATCGCCGTGGTGCTGCTGCTGCACGTACTGCTGGTCGCTGGGGTGCCTGGTCCAGTGATCCACAGGGCTCGCAGTGTCTGCTGCTGCTGCTGCTGCGGCAGCTGTTTCGTGAGCATCTGGCTGTGAGTCTTCGACCATGTCAGCGTCCAGCATGCTTCCCCTGCCTGCCTTGACCCCGAGCTCTGGACTCATCTGGTAAGCACCACGGTCGTGCTGCAACTCTGGGCCCTGCAGGCCCAGGTCCTGCTGCTCGTACCCCTGCAGCCCGTACCCCTGCTGCTCGTCCTGGTCTTGCTGCTGCTGCTGCTGCTCCTCCTCCTCCTGCTGCTGCAGTTGAGTCACCGGGTGCCGGCCAAAGGGCCCTGCGGCCGCCAGGGCTGGGTGCAGGACAGGTGCGCCGCCAGCGATGGTGCTGCTGTGCAGCAGCCCCACGCGCGGCTGCTGCTGTGGCATACCCCCCATGATGCCGGACGCGCTGGTTGAGTCTGCCAGCAGCTTTGTGGTCTGGTCGTCGTAGCCGCCAGCACGTGGGTCGGCTCCTGCTGCTGCTGCGGGCGTTGTGCTGTGCTGGCACGCTGGCGCGTACGGCTGCTGGCTGCCCCTGGCTGCTGCAGCTGCAGGATTTGCCATGTTTGCCATGTTGTGCATGGGCAGCTGCTTGCTGGCCGAGTTGGCCAGCAGCTGTGTGGTCTGGCCGAAGCGATGCTGCAGCGCAGCAGGCAAAGGCAGGGAGCCAGGTCAGCAAGGCAACACAGTGGGTTGTGCGACGGCGCACGCGAAAGCTCGCCAACAGATGATGGACAAGGCAATTCATGTTGCCGGCAACGGGCCGTACCGGTGGGATGATACCCAGCCTAGCCCCTCTACCTGGCTTGGCAACATACCCAGAGCTGTAGCTGATAGCACACGATGGCCGCAACATGCGCTCGAGGTGCACATAGCACAGTGCAGTACATCAACTCAGCACGTTCTGCGCCAAACCAACCACCAATACTACTCACTACACCTGGTGACATGCATGTTAACATGCATGCATGCATGCGTGTGCAGCACTCACCGAGTGCATGGTCAGCATGTTGCTGCCCACACTGCCACGACCCGTGTGGTTCAGCCCCCCAGTGGCACCCAGGGAAGGCCTGGAGGCCGCGGCACCACCCAGCGGCACGTGGCCCCAGCCCGGCAGCTGCCTGTGCTCCTCCAGCTGCCTGTCATCAAGCAGCAGGTTTGTGGTCAAGCCCTCAACATCGCCAACCGCATAGCCGCCACCACCGAGGCCTGCTGCTGCAGCTGCTGCAGGAGAGGCGTCGGGCGAAGCTGGCGCTGCGTTCTCGTCGCCGCCACACAGCTCCAAGCCGTCTGTATCTGCGTCGACGTCTGCGCCTGCCTCGCCAGCACCCAGCCCCGGGCTGTTGAGCAGTACGTTTGTGTCCAGCTGCTGCGGCAGTACGTTGTACTGCTGCTGCTGGCTGCTGCGCCAGCCCTGCATGGGTGTGAGGTGCGAGTCGCCCAGCAGGCCGGGGGTGGCACCCCCCAGGGTCATTGATATGTCCATGTCCATGTCATGTGTGATGTCCTCCCCCGCCCCACCAGCAGGGGTGTCTGCAGCAGCAGGTGGGCGGGCTGCAGCAGCAGGCGTCACTGCAAGGGCTGCGTCCTGCTCCTGCTGCGCGCCGCCGTCTGCCTCAGCTTCTGTATGCCACCCAGCAGCAGCAGCAGCAGCAGCAGCAGCAGCAGCCGACGGCTGTGGGGTGGATGACTCCTCTGGAATCACCTCAGCCGCCAGGCTCTGGCGCATGTGGCGGCCCACGCTGGACCTGCGGCGGCCGCCGGCACGCAGGGCAGCATTGCTGCCAGCCGCCGCCGGCGGGGGCCCCATTGCTGCAGCGTGCTGGCCCGCCCTCATGGACGCTGTCAGCTCCCCTGTGCCTGTCGATTCTGCGTACACGTGGTGCAGGGTGGTGTCCCCTAGGCCAGTTGCACCTGCACGCAATGCAGGAGGGGTGGGGTGTGCCGTAAGTGACATGTATCAAATGAGGTTCAAGGGTGAGTGGCATGCAGGCTGCAGGGTTTCGTTGGAGAGGGGGTCTAATTGCGTACACAGGGTGGATGGGATGTGTCACACAGACCGGTAGCACCTGAGGCACACAAAACAGGAGGGGCGACAAAATTGCCAAGGTAACAAGGCAAGGCGGAGGATGCAGGGCCTGCCATGCCAGCCAAGTGCGGATGCAGGTCCCTCCCCTGCAGCACACCTGAGGCGGCATGCGACACACACCAGCTGCTGACCCCCATCAAGCCACGCCCACCTGGCACGTCCATGTTGATGTTGAGTGTGTCCTCCTCACCAGGCACAAAGCCCCAGCGGCTCTGCTGCTCAGCAAACCTGCCCACGCTGCTGCGCCTGCCGCCCTTGCTGCCACCTCCCCCAGCCCCGCCACCCCCGGCCTGCAGCCCGGCCAGCAACGTGTCTGTGAAGCCCTCGGTCAGCTGCCCCTCCAGGGACCCACTGCCGCCAGCAGCGGGGCCCCAAGAGGCGCCAAGCACAGGGCTGGCCAGTGGGGAGGCCATGCTGCGTGTCAGGCGCCGCAGGGGTGAGGGGGTGGGGTCCAGGCTGGGGGCAGGCCCCTTCAGGGCGCTGCCAGCGGCAGCTGCAGCAGCAGGGGCAGCAGTAGCAGACGACCTGCCGCGCCGTGCTGGAGAGACCAGCGGCTGAGGTGTGCCCTTCTGCTCAAGCTGCGCCCCAGCAGCTGCACCAGCACCTTCAGTAGCAGCAGCAGCAGCAGGGGCAGGTCCTGCGGCGCTGGTGGAGCTGCGGCTCCTGCCCCTAGGCGTGCTGCGCTCAGGGCTCAGGGGAGTGCCGGCGGCTGCAGCGCGTGGTGGGGTTGCGTCCTGCGCTCCGCTGCTGCGCCTGGTGCTCCTGCGGGGCGTGGGGCTGGCAGCAGGGACTGCTGCTGCTGCTGCAGCACCTGCGTCTGACGCTGAGGAGCCGCGGGTCCTGCGGCGTGTGGCAGGGCCTGGGCAGCAGCACAGCACAGCACAGCACAGCACACAGTGTTCGCCACCAGTATAAGTGGGTGGATTGCAATCACCCAACAGGGTGGTGGAGCCACAAGATATCACCTGAGAAGGCCATCTCCAGGAGGTGGTGGAGCCAGTGTGGGATCAAGTCACTGCATGTGTGATGCTGTACGTACATGACACAGGACACACTTGCGGCCGTCTTGTGTGCACCTAGGCTACTCTCCCAACACTCATTGTGGGCCGAGCTCAAGCACTCACTTGTGAAGGTGGGTGTGGTGTCTGCCCCGCCACCTGTGGCTGCATGTGCGCCTGTGCCCGCTGCTGCTGGCGTGTGCATTGTGTTTCCAGTGAGCTCCATGGTCAGGCCCTCAGACATGGCCTCATCCCCGCTGCCTGCTGGTGTTGTGCCGTCACCTTCCTCATCCTCCTCCAGCAGTGCTGACAGCTCTGTGTGTGTGAGGGAAGATAAGAAAACAAAGCAAGCAAGTGTGTGAGTGTGGGGATCACGCAGCCAACAGTACATGCCCTTGTATGTGAGCACGTTCACAACAGGCCAAACATTGCAACATGCACTGGGGCATCACAAGCTCTATGATGCGTCAGCGTCTGGTTTGGCATCGGCAGCTCTGACAAGCCATCGCAAGCGTGCCTGTGCAAGCCTGGGCTCCAGCTCAAAGCACTGATGATATGCACCCCACGCATGCCCCCAGCACTCACTGGGCACGTCTCCGGTGATGTTGTACGTGCCGTCCCTGCCAGCAAACAAGCCACCGCCTGCTGCTGCATGTCCTCCCAGCTCCAGGCTGTCGTTCTCGTCCCTCAGGTTGAAGCCAGGGAAGCCCCCGAGGCCTCCTGCAGTCTGCATGGTGTCGTTGGTCAGGTCAATCGACTGAGGGGTTCCTGCGGGCTCCGGGCTGAGCAGGTACGCGTCTAGCTGCTGCAGGGTGTTGTGCAGGGGCTTCAGCAGCATATCCTGCTCGGGCTGCTGCCCATGCATCCTGTCGCCTGAGCTCCAGGGCTTGCTGCCTCCTGCTGCTGCTGCTGCTGCAGGGCCTGACAACTCGTGGGATGCGGGAGGGCCCATCTGGTTCTGCAGTTCCGACAAGGGCTGCACATCCTGGGGTGGTGGAGCTGGGGAGTTCTTGTCCTGCAGGCATGAAGGCGGTGCAGTTTGAATGTTCGAGGTGTGGGGTGGTTCATGTTGGGACTGCTGAGGTCCCTGCCAAAAGGCAAAGCACGAAGCACGGCTTGAGCTCAGCTGTCAGCGTCTGCCTACTGTTGCTGACAGCATAAGAAATACATTTGACACAGCAACCTGTTGTAATTTTCGTTGGTCTCAAGGCATAGAATTGGCTGTCTGCTACTCCAGAATGAGTGCTTGATCACACTCACAATGCTGAACAGGTGCCTTGTTTCCAGTTCGTCGTCAGGGGCAAAGCTGACCCTGCGGCCTTTGGCTCGCAGGCTCTTACGCCTATTCTGTTCTTCCTGAGATGGCCGCTTCCTCAAGATCTGCAATCATTATTCCGTTAGGCATTGCGTTATGCGGCAGGAGGCGAGCAGCCTGTTGTGCAGGTGCTGTGCAGTTGATGCAGGAGTGATGTCTGCTGCATGTGGCCCTGCATTATCAGCTGCTGCAACGTTCAGCCAAGCAACAACAAAACAGACGGAGATGCATCACTTACGGAGGAAGGGGTCCTAGCGCTGGGCTGCATTCTGCTAGAAAATGCTCAACACAGCAAGAACAGTATGTTGCTGTTGTTGCTCAGCAGTTTGAAAGATCACGCATCACAGACAGCAGCCATCTTTGCAGCTTGTGCCTATGGAAGTCACGTTGGGATTTGACTGTGAAAACACGGGTGGAAAGCTTTCATGCCTTCCCTAGCGACCCACGGCATGGGATGTTTGCGGAACTGGAACGCCAAGCCGACTCACGGGAACACGACCAGAATCTGAAACATCAGCACAACCTGCTGATAGTTCATCTGACCGTTAACGTGCTGCTCGACAGCGGCTTTTTTGAAACCAAGTGTGTGACAGCCAAGTGTGACGGGCCCTTGCCATCAGACTTGCATCAGGAGCCGCGGTGAGCTCATAATCTGCTTAGCAATACCGCCTTTGCTACGTTCACATGCTCCTGGTGTGCAGAAGCATCAAGCAATTTAGCCCTGTCGCTGGAAGGATGCAGCAGCAAATCACCAACCGTGCCCGTGCATTTGCGCCGGCTCCCGCCGCACTCCGCTCACGCCGTGGACTGCATGTTACGGCTAGCTCAGCCTCAGTAAGTCGCTGCGCAAGCCAGCTGCGTACAGTGCAGTTGCAGACCACACGTGGCCTTGCTCTGATCAGAGGGCTCTGCCATAGGGCTGTGACTTGCAAAGCATGGACAGGGCGAACAGCGCTAACACCTGGTACTGTCGTGAACTTGCAGGCAATTCAGCAGGTAGTGGCGGACAACAAGGTTGTCGTGTACAGTGCCACATACTGCCCATACTGTTCACAGGTGCGGCACCACATGCTGGTGACAGCTGTCTCCACAAGCAATGGCTGCTGCAGCCCCTGCCAGGGCCATGTTAGCACGCACTGAGTCAAAAGCAAAAAGCTGCGGTCTCTACTGCAGCATGGCTGGGGTGCGGCGACTGTGCACATTCCCAGCAGGTTTTACAATGCTGGCTGCAGCTGCATTGCACCCACCACGCTACATGTTCAGACACAAACCAGCACGCACACCCTCGAGAACCTCCTGCATGCTTCAGCAGTCAGCCTTCATGCTGCCTCATGACTGGTTGTCCAGCAGGCATAGCAATGCAGCCCTTCCAAAGCAGCACACCCATGAGTGGACATGCACACTCAAGAGCATCCTCTCGCACGCACATTGGCCCAGCTTGTGGCACATTTTATTTGTCTCGGTTACAGCGAGGACGCGGCACAATCACAGTAGACCCACTAGCAACTGCATCCCAAAATCAACTGCATAACATACGTTGCTGATGCATTCCGTACACAACCAGTCTGTCAACATACACTCACCCCCTCGCACTCCACCCCTGCTGCTGTCCCGCCGCATCACATCACTGCAGGCCAAGGGCTTGTTCAGCCAGCTGTCAGTGCCTGCAAAGGTCATTGAGTGTGACGTCACAGAGGGAGGGGACAAGCTGCGGGAAGGCCTGGCAGAGGTGACGGGGCGGCGGACAGTGCCGCAGGTCTTCATCGGCGGCAAGCATGTAGGAGGCTGCGACGGTGAGTTGTTTATGCATTCTGAGTGCAGGGCACTATGCAAATAAATTGTGGGAGGCTGCGATGGCGAGTTCCTCATGCATCTTGAGTGCAGGGCACTATGAAAATAGATTGTGGGAGGCGGCAACGGTGAGTTACTCATGCAGTTTGATTGCAGGGCCAGGGCACTATCCCAATAGGCTGTGGGAGGCTGCGGTGCGGAGCACAGCATGCAGGCCAGCAGTCAGCCAGAGCGTGAGCGGTGTGCAGCTCATAAGCCAGCAGCAATGGCATCAGGACAGGGCAGCTGGGTCTTCATTGGCTGCAAGCATATGCATGTAGGAGGCTGCGATGGCCTGCACTGGTAGCACATGTAGCAGGTCAGGGCCAGCACGTATCAGCCGCTGCTGAGTCAGCAGCACAGCAGGCAGCACAGCTAGGCTCTCTGCCACATGAAACTGGCACCAGAGCCTTGTTCGCGTTGGTCCGGGCCAGTAGTGTTGTCGCAGCTAGGCCCATACAGCTGTTGCATGCCAGCCAACTAGTCACTCATCTGGCTGCTTTGCTGCTGCTGTCTGCCTTGTCCTGCTGTCTGCCCTTTATGCACTGATGTGCATTGTACGCTGGGTGGTTGTCCTGTGCGCGCGCGTGCTGTGTGCCTGTGTGTGCTTGTGTTCAATTGCACCGTTTGGTGCGCATCAACAGACACCATGGCCGCCTACCAGTCAGGGAAGTTGAAGGAGATGCTTGCGGGTGTGGGAATCAGCATCTGATGTGATGGGAGCATTTGCACCAGAACTTGCGCAGGCGTAGAAGTTGTTCAAATAGGTGTTGCTGTGTTGTAACATTGTACAGGGGACTCCACAGAAGTACCCCTGAGATCTTTGTGCCTTTCTCAATGCATGTGGTGGGGTCAGGTGCTTATTGACTCGTGTTTGTGGTGCAGTGCAACATGGATTGCAACGTGAGTGTTTTGCATGACAGCCCGGCACAGTTGCAAAGTCATGAGACATGTACATGTGGGCTCACACCTTGAGAAGCAGCCTGCTCTGAGCATAACCCCTTTTGACAGCCGTGAATGGTGGTGAAGGGTCCAGCTAAGCGTGCACTTGTATGCGTTTTGAAGCCACAGAAGGCCATGCACAGCCCCGCATTGCATCCAACAGATCAGCCAAACAAACAACAATGCACAGCAGTACACAATCCCCAACATGCTACCCAACAACACAACTGAGGCTCAGGGGCCCTCGTCAAGATCACGCGTCACTGCCACTGACAGTGTTGAACACACTTTGTAGGGGCCCTGCACAACACTGTTATTGACTTGATTACAGCAAGTGACTTGCGGCATGCGGCATGTGCATGGCAGACATATCAACACACTCTGCGTTTCACACACGCTGCATCAGCCCGATAAGCCAGTGGAGGGGCCCTACACTACACTACCACCACCGGTCGGCACAGCAAGCCGCCGGATGCAGCTGCCTAGCACACTGTCGTGATACCACCCCAGGCACGCACAAGGTCACAGGCATGTCTGGTTGTTGCAGGGCAGTGCCTTTGCAAACTTCTGCTCATTGTAGGCCCGGTCGAAGCAGCCAGCATCGTTGCACACCTCAAACTTGATGACATGCGCCTCAAAGCCGGGGTTGGCCGACATCCGAGCCATCTGGAAATCCCAACCCTGTGCACGGTCAAAGCCACAGCCGTCTGCGTTGGTGACGTACACATCACTGTACCATGCCCCCCGCACACTGGGGCACCCATGGCGAGTGCCTGGGGTCTCACCACATGCCTTGCAGTGCCAGCACTTGACTTCCTTGCCCCTGACAGCTCTCTCAGTCGCATTGCCTCCAGTGGTTGGCAGCTCCAGCAGACAGCGCACGAGTGATTCGGCGTCTGCGTCTGATTCCGGGGACAGCCCGATACCCCGGCAGGTTATCCTTGCCTCTGGCTGCTGGACCATCTTGAACACACTCCTGACAAGCGTCTTGCCCTGGCAAGCCAGCCCAATAGGGGCCTTGTGACTCACATAGTAGCTGCCGCTGTTCTTCATTGTGTGTGGGAGCTCGAGAGGCATTTGGTTGTTGGCCGTGCCTGTCTACATTGGAATGTTGGCATCTAGGTCGCCCATCTCTTCCTGCGACATGCGGCTGCACTTGCTGGCCTTGATGTAGCCAAGCCTGGCGCACAGCTTGGCAGCAGCTGCTGTCCGCGCCTCACGTAACCAGTCCATTGGTTGAGACCAACAAGGGACAGGACGGGGAGCAGGGCAGTGAGCAGAGCTAGACTAGCACCCAACTGCAAAGAGCACCCTGTAGGGTTGGTTTGTGGAGCGGCCCCTGCGTGACTTCCTGGTTTTGGAGATCACTGCCGGGCAAGGGAGGTCACAGCAAATTTTCCTACAAACGAGGACCCCGCTTAAAGTATAGCACGTCTTGGTCACATGGGGTAAGGCAGTGTGTTGTCCTGCCCCTCTTCCTCTTCTGCTGCTGAGTCAAGCATGCATTCAACCCCTATCCAGACTCTTCATGGCAGAAGGGCTTGCAAGGCTTGGGCTTACCTTGGACGTGTACTGCGCAGTTGCGCAGCACAACCGCTGCTGCGAGCAGCATGCTGCGCTGAGCGGGAGCTTGCCTGGTCCACATCGCAGACCTGACCTCGTCGACCGCAGACCCTGACAGCTTCTGTTGGAGCAGCTAGGACTAGAAAGGAGATCGATCGGATGATGCTAATTTGTACACGCCTGTTCAGCACATAAATACGGCTGCGAAGACCTTGCAGTCCCCTCGAATTCGAAGGTCGATGGTCGCTCGAAGGCCCAGCGATGTGCATGGCTCGGCATCGCGATGCTGTAGCCCGCACCCTCAAGTGATGCCTGTA
>QAXK01009473.1:0-14593 GCA_004335735.1 Chlorella sp. KRBP | reverse complement strand
TGATGATGCTGACACACACACACACCCTTTTGTTTTTGGCTCGCGTGCCTGAGTGCTGCGAGACATCTGATACGCCCGGTAGTGGGCTCCGGCCCCGCCGAGGCGCCCAAACAGATGCAAATATCGACACACACACACACACACTTCCCCCGTGGCGCAGTCAGCGCGCACCTGGGCGAGGAATTGAGCCCTCCGGACTTTGCACTGGCCCTCGAGGGGATCCCACCCTGGCCCGGCGTCGTCTCGCCCTCCGACTTTTGCGACGACAGCTGCTGCTGCTTTTTCCCGGCGGCCGCGTTGGCCGCGTTGTGCGGCCGCCCCGGCTGCTGCACCAGGCTGCACATGAGCATGTGGTGCGCGTGGCCCAGCACGCTCGGCATGCCTGCGCCGCCGTTCGACGTGGTAGCGGTGGTGTTTGTGCCGCGCAGGTCGGCGGTAAGCGACTGCGTGTTGGCGTGCTCGAGCAGCCGCCTCTCCTCGGTTTGGAGCAGCGAGAGCATGGTGCTGGCCGCGGTGTTGTAGGCGGCGGAATTGTTGGTCTCCAGCGCCGTGCGCATGGAGGCGGTGGCGGCGGATCCTCCGTCAACGCTCATGGCAATCCGCGAGTCCTTGAAGCCTCCTGGAGGCAGGGAGGAGCCTTGCTTGTCGAGCGCGTCGAAGTCGGAAGGCGAGTCGCTGGCGGCTTGCCTGCACGCATGCGGACGGACAACATGTCCAGGCAGCGCGACGTTGTGAGGTGAGGGGTCTCGTGGCGCGCTTTGCGCGCCCTGCGTGGCATGCGGCAGTGCGAAGCCATGCGATTGCCATACGCGATGCGACGCGGCCACCACTCCCCCGGCGCGCACCTCTTGCGCCGCGTGAAGAACACCGCCGCCACGAGCCCCACCAGCGCCACCCCTCCCACCGTGCACCCCACGATGATCCCAACCGTGGACGACGAATCCGATCCCGACGACGACGGCGCCCCTCCTTCCCCCGACCCGCTCCCACCGCCCCCCGACGGCGAGGGCGCCAGAATCGCCACGCACGCTGCAAACTCCGCAGGCACCGCGCTGCTGGGCTTGATCACCACCTTGGTTGCGTTCACGCCCCACCCGAGGTAGCTGTAGAGAGGCAGCGACTGCCACAGGCTGCCATTCTGCTGCGCCTGCCCCAGCCCCGACATGCCCACAATCGAATACACCGCCGTGCTGAGGTCGGCAACCAGCTTCTGCACGCCGCTGTCCACGCACGTGCGCACGCTCTGCACGCCGCTTGCGGCTGCCGTCGCCTCCGTCGCCATCACCAACAGCGCGAGGTAGTCCGCCAGCGGCACAACCACCGTCGCGTTGTACAGCTGCACCGGTGGGTCGGTGCGCCACACATCCGGCGCCTGCGCAGGGCTGCTGCCGACCACGGTGTTGGCCAGGCCAGCGAAAGCGAGCGCTGACACGGTAGCGGAGGAGGTGGAGGCAAAGGGGAGTGGCTGGGCGGAGAGGCCGTCAATGGTGAGGCGCAGGATGAAGAGCTGGCCCTGGCCCGTGAGCGAGAAGAGCGGGGAGGTTCGGTTCGCCAAGTCCAGGACTGGGACGGGCATAAGGTTGGCAGGGTCGTCGTTGAATGGTCCCCACAACATAAGTCCTCCGGCCAGGGGGAAGGCGCCGCTGGGGGGGATGGAGGAGGGGGCGAGGTTGATGCGGGGGGCGTGGAGCAGCACGGCAGGGACCGGGTACTGCGCGAAAGGAGGGACAGAGAGCAGGGCGGGTGCGCTGTTGGGTGTTGGTGGGAGCAGAATGCACGCGAGAGTGCGTCCAGCCAAGTGTGGTGCGTCACTCACAGGAGCACGTTTGCCTCCAAATCGGGCCAGTTGATTTGGCACTACTCTCCAGAGCTGCAGCCGCAGGGAAGATGGCTGTTGCTGCCTCATAAGCAGCCCTGGCTGCTTTTGGCTGCTTCACGAGCAGCAACCACCCCACCACACAAGCACACACAAAAGCGCACCTGTATCGCCTCCTGCTGCGCCGCCACCGCCGCTGCCTCTGACATGGCCTCGATGCCCTGCCTGACTGTGTCTGCTGACCACAGAGGCCCCCAGTACGGGTCGTATGAAGTGCTGGCCACGTCGGGAGGGGCCAGCGTCTGGTTGGCGCACCAGCGCAGCGGCAGGAGGGTGCCGTCGCGCTGCATGGCCTGAATCACGGGGTCGTCAGGGTTCTCCGTGCTCTGAGCAGCATAAAGGGCAGAAATGAACAATGAACAGCGTGTGCATCCGTTTCGCCAGTCACTCCACACACTCCTCGCTCCGTCCAGGTATTCCCACAACCAGCCCACCAGCCATGCACTCCCATCACCTTCCCCACCCCACACCCTACCCAAAAAGGAGGTAGTCCACACACGCGCTGCACGCACCGTGAAGGACACGTCCGTGCCCGCCCACGCGCTGGCATTGGCGGTGGCCATGAGGAAGGCGTGCGCGCTGCTGTGCCTGATGACGGGCGCAAAGTTCGTGAACGAATCCAGCTGCCGCTGGCACCGTGCCCGCACTGCACGCACGTGGCAAGGCAAGGCAATTGCAAGATGGAAAAGCGGGGCTGTGAAGGAGGCTCCGCCCGCCCGCATGCAGGTTGGCTGATTCCATAGCTGCTGCCTGTAGACTCCTGCTGTGCCTGCTGTACATACGTTGGGCACTGCTTGCTGGGCGCACTGTGGCACACAGCACGGCGTGGATCCATGACCCACCTTCGCCCCAGACGCCTCCCGTCTGCAGCTGCATGAGCTGCATGATGTACATCTGGAACAGCACCTCCCTGCGACGCACCAACAGCATCAGCACCACCACCGCGTGCTGTTCAGGGCAGGCGTCTGATGGCCTGGGCTGCTGGCGCGTACTGCTCGTGCCCACTGGTGCAAGCGGTGCAATTGTGCTATGGTGACGCTATGGCGTTGCTATGGTGTGCAGCCGTCACGAAGGATTGACTAGCGGCAGGCAAAGGGGCATACCTGCGCCGCATGTAGATGGCGAAGCCGTAGAACTCCACGCTGCGAGTCACCAGCGTTAGCGAGAAGAGGCCCAACAGATTCTGCGCGGTCCTCACGATGCCTGGCAGGCGCTGCACGTCCCGCACGCAGTTGTTGACCAGCGACAGGTTGCGCAGCAGCACCAGGCCGCTACTGGTCACGCGAGGCGGTATCAGGCCTGCGGGCACGTGCGATGCAGCACCAGGCCGCTGCTGGTCACGCGAGGCGGTATCAGGCCTGCGGGCACGTGCGATGACGCCTGGGATCTGTGCCAGTGGAGCCAGTGGGGAGCGGAGAGCTGCGTGCAGAGAGCTGTGTTACGCATTGTGCAGCTGAGAGCGCGGAGCGCTCAGCGATTGCAGGAGTGCCCGACACGCACCCGCCCTCATTGCCCCATCCAGGACGCTGCTCTTCACGCCCTGGCCCTGCAGCGTGAGAACGCCAGCCGCCCATGCTTTGCCGCCCACGGCCTGGCTGTCCAGAACGACGGGGAAGCTCGTGTCGGCCAGCTGGATGGTCGAGTTTGCTGGGAGGAGCAACGTCGTGTCCGCGTTGCGCTGCCCGTAAGCCGCGCAGGCGTCCGCTAGCTCCTGTCCTGTGCTGATACGGAGCGGCGCGAGCGGAGGAGGCTGCGCCAGGCTCTGGTGCCAGCAACTGCTGCTGCTGGCCAGGAGGAGGACCAGCAGAAACCCGTGGTCAGTGCGCCGCATTGCTGCGCGAGGGGGCCTACGACGAGGTGATCACTTCCGCATCACGCGCTTCTCTTTGCTCCCGCTTCTGCATGAGTGCGAGCGGTTGGGCCTCCATTGCCGTAGAAATGGTCCATGCAGCAGGAGACACACCAGCCGGCGCAGCAGAAGTCGTGCCTGCCGCAATGTGCCCCCCCAGGCGCGGGGCGATGCGCAGGACGGCGGCTGACGGCGAAGCCGACAGCGTGATCGTGTGCATGCAGGTCAGCGGGACGGGGAGCAGGAGCAGGCCCACAGCCAGACGTCTCGAGCAGGCACTGGTGCTTCTAGTGGCCTGCACTGTGGGTCAGGCACAGGGAGGCGGTGATCGTCGCGCCACCGTAGTCAGGTAGCAGCGTGATCGTGTGAGTGCAGGAACAGCTGTATGAGCCAGAGCAGGCCATCCTCACCAACGGTAGCAGTCACGCAGACAACACCCACCCCGCCGGTCAGCACTGCTGTGCACCAGCTCCGCCAGCGCACAATGCTGCAGGATGGCGCTGGCGCTGGTGAGGCCACACCAGCCCTCCTGGGCCTCCTGGGCGCCAGTGCTGCACATTGGCTTGCGCCTGTGGCGGAGTGACTCATCACGAGGTGCAGATCCATCTGCACTGCATCGTTCAGCGACTGCGGGTCCTAGCTCCATCGCAGCCATCAGCCATCAGCCTAATGCCAGTGCCAGCCAGGAGGACTGGGCACCTGGTGGGCACCTGGGGCGTGTGTATGTTGCCAGCCCCTGCGGCGCCCCCCGCAGCGCCTGCCTCCAGTCCCTGCCGCCAGCACGGTGGCGGCCTGATGGATGGACGGTGTGATGCACGGCGCCCGCTGCACCTCACGCCAGGCCCTATGCTGGAGCCTGGGCATCACTTGAGCACTCCACCTGGAGCACCTGACCGCCGGCTGTGACCCCCCCGCCCGCCGGCGTGAGCGACGGGCGCCATGCGCCATTGGCGGTGGGAGCACCGCAGGCCTATGCTCTGGCGCCTGCCTGCTCAGGCCAGGATAATCTTACGCCACGGCACCCGGCAGCGCGCAGGCACGGACCCGATTTACAGGCATGTGCTTCCACCTTTGGGAGTGTCAAGTCCGGCGAGCGCTCAGCGAGCGAGCCGCACGACGCGACGATGGGGCAGCGAGGCGGCGGTGCCGCGATGGCGAGCGAGGCCGGCTCTGCGCCGGGCGTGGAGGTGCAGGTAGTGCCCATCGCCAGGGAAGGCGTGAACGGCACGCTCACGCTGGAAATCGTGCTGGACGCGCGCTGCAGCAAGAAGCACAAGACCATGACGCGCCAGGTGTCCTCAGGTGCGGGCCAGGGCCCGTTGACGACGGCGGCCCGCGACGGCAAGGGGCCAGCGCACCAGCAACGAGGCGCAACCCAGGGCAGCGAGGTGCACCGGCGCCATGACGTTCTAGCCCCAGGGCCGACAGCGGCGTGCGCACGCGTGGGGCAGTCGATGGATCTACTGCCTCCTGGCGCAGAGGAGGGGGAGCGAGTGCAGCAGTGCCTCCACCCCCCCGCGTTGTGCCTTGATTGTGCGCGCAGCCATCGTGACGACGCCCATGTGCCCGTTCCCGCTCACGCCGCCCGCGTTCGAGAACCTGTGCGGTAAATTTACCAATGCCAAGTGGAAACAATCGCTCAAGCTAGCCACCAATCCGCACATGAGCATCGGTCGCCTCATGGACGAGCGGCAGTGGGAGGGGCCCACCAGCCACCAGGCGGCCGTGGCCAGGGACCGCCTGGCCAGGGACCTCTACACGCTGGTGGAGGTGGACGCAGCGGAGCGGGCACGCATGGCGGCGCTGCAGCACATGAGCCAGGCGGCGGCGTCAGCGCACGTCAACGCGGACGGCACTCCGGGGCCGCTGCCGCCGGCGCAGCTGCCGCCACGGCTGGGCTGCTACGTCGCTGTCAGGTCAGCGGTTGGGTCGCTGCCGTTGAAAAGGGCGGCAGGAGTGCCCTTTGGGAGGGCTGGGTGGTGGTGGTGGTTGGTGAGCGTGCAGGTGCCGGGTGGTGGGTGCTTCGGGGCGCGTGCAGATGTTGGGGCACAACACAGTCTTGCCTGGGGGGGACCGTCAGTGGGTGCGTGCACCGTCCTTGTTGTGTGCGGAAGATGGGTGCCTGATGGGTGTCGCGCGTCACACGTGTGTGCAGGCTGTCTGACCTGGGCGTTGCGGCGGGTGGTGCGGGGGCGGGGGCCAACGGCACCACTGGCGGCGGTGCGGCGGGCACAGCTGGCTTGTTCCACGTGGTGCAGCTGCTGGAGCACAAGCCACAGGTGAGGGAGGGGGCAGGGAGGGAGTGAGTGAGGGGGCTGGGAGAGAGGGGCCAGGGAGGGAGGGGGCAGGAGGTGATGTGGAGAGGAAGTGGGACGGGGACAGTGGTGTCGCAGCGCTGCACCAAGGCATGGTACTTGTGCTGCAGCCTCATTTGGAGCGTGCTTGGCAGGCAAGCAGCACGGCATTCCAATGTGTGCCCAATCAGCGATGTGTGGGATGTGATGTGTTTGATGAGCAGTGCGCGCACCCGTCCAGCCAGTCTCAGAGTCAGAGGGCCGACACGCGTGCGCCTGCACAACCTAACGCTCATCATTGCAGGGCGTTCACGACCTCACCTGCGCCGTGTGCGTGTGCAGGGGCTGGCCATGGTGGTGACCTTGGACAAGCAGACCGCGCACCACATTGAGCTGCCCCTCCTCTCCCAGCCGCCCCAGGGACCAGTGGACCCCACCAAGCCGCCGCTGCTGCCGATGACGGCACTGGCAGCACCGGGGGCGCCATACTACGTGCTGACGGGGCCGTTCGACCACCGCTTCACGCCGGGTGCGTGGCCTGGCATGGGGTACGAGAGGGCTTGCAGATGCCAGGGACGAGCCATAACCATACAAGAATTGTGAACCATGAACCATGAACGGGGTGGTGGTGGCGCCTGGCTGACAGACGACCTGCCTGACATCTTCCCAAGCGCCGCTAACGGCTGCATGCGCTACTGGTAGAGAGGAGGTGGCAGTGTGTGGTCTGACGGGGCAGGGCGGTTTGCTGCAATGGCCGCTGTGGGTGCGCTTTGCTGGGGGGCAGGGAGCGGGCTGCCACGCTGCTGCAGACACGTCATGCACATGCCCGCACAGGTGGCACCCCAGCCTCCGCCGTCAACGCCTCCGCCGCAGCCGCCGCAGCAGCCGCCAACGCCACCCACCCCTACATGCACGGCAACGGCATGCACGCACACCACCATCACCACCACCACCACCACATGCAGCAGCAGCAGCAGCAGGCCCCGCAGCCGCCGCAGCCGCCCCCTCCACCTCCCCAAACCACCGCTGCCGCCGCCGCAGCAGCCAACGCCCTGCTGCAGGGTCTACCCGACGTCATCCCACCCTTGGACTTTACCAGTGGCCTCGCCATGGGCACCGACCTGGGTTTAGGGCTTGCGAGTGACCACCCTGGCATGGGCTTGCCCGCCGGCGCAAACCCTCAACCGGGGCCTGCGCTGCAGCAGCAGCAGCAGCAAGCGCCCCCCGCGGATCAGGCTACTGGTGGCGGCGGCGGTGGCGGTGCGCAGCAGCAGCAGCATGTGACGGGCTTAGTGCCGACGCACCTGCTGCACCCGACGCACCAGCCGTTGGGCACTGTGCCCGAGGACGAGGAGGCGGGTAATGGGAACGGTGATGTGCTGGCGCCGTTGGGCGTGGCGACGGCTGCGAGGAGGGCTAGGGGCCGACGGGGCGGGCGGGCTGGAGGAGGTGGTGGAGTGGCGGGGCAGCTGCGTGCGGCTATGGTCAAGTTGGAGCAGCACCAGCAGCACCAGCAGGAGGGGGCGGGGCAGGGCGGGGCGGCGGAGGGGGGGTACGCTGCGCACCACCTGCCGGGTGAGTGGGAGAGGGGGGTGAGAGAGAGTGCTGCAGTGGGGTGGGTACGCAGGGAGTGTACCAGTAGCACGCATAAACAGCCCGATACAGAGAGACTGCACGAGAGACTGCTTGCAGTGGGATACCCACGCAGTGAGTACCAGTAGCATGCACAGGCAGCTGTGTCCATCAACCCATGACAGAGAGACTGCTTGCAGTGGGATAGCCACGCAGTCAGCAAGGGCAGCCCGGGCCATCAGACCCATGAGTGGGCGGGCACCTTATCTCTTGCCGCCTCACTTGAGAGCGCGTCGGTGGGTGTGGTGCGCTGAACAGCTGCAGCACTGACGCACCATCATCGCAACATGCAGGTGGCAAGCGAAGATCGTATGCAGGTGCACCTGGGCTCCCATGTCGTGCCCGCTTGTCTTCCCCACCTCCGTCTCACTCTGCCCTCTGTCCTACTACTATCACCTCCCACAGGCGTGGCACCCATGGACCTGGAGCTCATCCAACAAGGCAACAACGGCGCCAACGGCAACAACGCGCCCGGCGTGGGCACACCAGGCGCCTCCAAGCTCAAGCGCCTCGCTAGCGTGGCCGCTGAGTTCTGCACCTCAACAGGCAACGGAGGCGCGGCGGCGGGCGCAGAGGTGTGTGTGTGTGTGACTGAATGTGTATTTCCGTTTGTTTGAGCGTCAGCTGGGCGGCGCGGCGGCAGGCGCAGCGGGGTGTGTGTGAGTGTGATGAGATGCGTGTCCACGTTTGGTTTGGGCGCTTGCTGGGCGTGCGTGTCAGGTGCCCTACAACAGGCACCACATTGGCCGCATGCTCAGTAAGCGTTTTGCGACTTTGGTTCTGCGGGACCAGCTTGCCAGCCAGGCACCAGAAAGCCGTCAGATGCTGTGCGTAGAGCTGTAAATGTCGCCCATGCCGTGTGTTCCGCGTCTCCTCTCACGCGCAGGTGTCTGTGGGCACGGCCGCCGTGGGGCCTGTGGGTGCCAACGCGCAGCAGCACCACCACCACCAGAACCAGCAGCAAAACCAGCAGCAGGGATACAACAACAACCAGGGTGGGGATGGTGGGGCGCGTGTGGGTGGTTCCCCGCCCGGTGGCGGCCCCACTGTGTCAGCTGGAGAGCTGTGGAAGAGCCAGCAGCAGCAGCTGCAGGCGCAGCGCACGCGCTCGCAGCAGCTGCTGTACGACCAGCAGCATGGTGGCGGCGGCGGCGGCGCGCAGGGGGCGGGGCAGGGCGGGGGCGGGCCTCGGCGGCAGGGTACGGTTCAGGAGAGCTTGGGTGAGGGTGGTGGGGCGGAGGTGGCGTCCACCATGATGCCGCGCGGGGCGGGTAAGGGCGAGGGGGAGGTGGGGGACGGGCAGAGGGTGCACAAGCGGCTGCGTGGGGTGCACAATGATGGGAGCCACAGCCACAATAACAATGCGGTGGGTGGGGTGCTGGGTGGTGGCGGTGGTGGTGGCGGTGGTGGTGGGGGGGGGGAGAAGGCGAATGGGCCGCGGCCTGCGGCGAGCAGCACTTCGGGCGCCACGCAGCCCATCCCTGCTGGTATGATCCCCGTGGACGGTGGTGGTAAGGGAGTGTTTGGCCAGGCAAAGCAGCCGGGCGAGCACCGGTCCCACGCTCACCACGACGTAGGGCCTGGGGCGTCGACCAGCCACCACCACATGCACCCTAGGGCGCAGCGCCGCCCGAGCCCCATGCTGCAGAACGGCGGCGGCGGCGGCGGCGGGGCAGGTGGCGAGGGTTTGGCGGGGGCTGGCGGCATGGAGGAGGAGGGTGGTGGCGCCGATGACGACGACGAGGATGATGATGAGGAGGGGGACCAGATGCTGCTGAGGCGCTTCAGCAAGGAGCTGCTGCCTTCGCTGTTTTTTGGGGCGGCGGCGGCGGCGGGGAATGCGCAGGCGGGGGTGGCCGGGAGTGTTTCAGGCTCGCCTGCCGGCGCGGCGGTGGGGGCCAGGGACATGATGTCCGCCCTGCGGCAGCTGCTGGGGGCTGGGGGCGGCGGCGGCGCAGGAGGCGGTGGCAAGGGCGTGGGTGTGGGTGGGGCGTCCAAGGGCATGGCGGCGTTCATGGGCGCGCAGATGGCGGCGTTTGCGGCGGCGGCGGCTGCGGCGGTTCAGCACCAGCAGCAGCAGCAGGGAGTGGTGGCGGCGCAGGGGGCGGCGGCTGCTGCTGCGG
Organism: Chlorella sp. KRBP; assembly: GCA_004335735.1. Taxonomy (NCBI): domain Eukaryota; kingdom Viridiplantae; phylum Chlorophyta; class Trebouxiophyceae; order Chlorellales; family Chlorellaceae; genus Chlorella; species Chlorella sp. KRBP. The sequence continues at coordinate 4,819 of QAXK01009473.1, read as the reverse complement.
CGGCGGCGGCGGCGGCGAATGCGCAGCTGCTGCAGCGTCCGTCGTTGACGCAGGGGGTTGGGCTTGGCGGGGCGTCGTCAAACGATGAGGTGAGGGCTGGTGTTTGGGGGTGCAGGCTTCTTTGAGCATGTTATCCGTATTTGGGCAACCAAGGCTCCTTAAAGCCTGCATGCGCGCGTGGAGAGACTAGATACATCTCGTGCAGTGGAGGATGAGCTAAAACTAGATATGTGCCTCTGAGAGGTGGCTATATTGCTATATTTCACGTGGCACTGTTAGCTACACGCACCTGCGCGGATCACGCTCGGAGAGGCTCACAAGAAGGGCGTGGAACGCGACGCCCTTGACCTCGTGTTTGCAGGTGTGCATGGAGCTGGCCCGCCTCTTGGTGGAGCGCCAGGCACGCATCACGGAACTAGAAGCCGCCTTGGCGGAGCGAGACCGTCGCCTGGCGCAGCTCTCCTCAACTTCCACCGCCGCGTGCTTCGCCGCCACCCTCCCACCCACCACCCAGCAACAGCAGCAGCAGGAGCTGCATGTGAGCACACCGGTGCCTGCCCTGCCCGCTGCGGCTGCGGCGGGAGGGGTGGGAGTGGTGGGAGTGGCGGGGATGTTGAAGGCAGAGGGGAGCGGGACGGTGGTGGTGCCGGTGGCGGGGGCAGCGGGGCAGGCGAACGGGCCTGCAGGTGCAGGTGTAGGTGCGGCGGCGGCGGCGGCGGCGGTGGGGGCTGCAGGGGAGGGTGCGAGTGGTGCCGCGACGGGGACGGTGGTTGCGGTGGACGAGGCGATGCGTACGGCCACGCCGGTTGCGGAGGTGGCGGTGGCGGTGTCGCAAGAAGGGCGGCGGGCGCAGACCCTAGGCAGCGGTGGTGGTGGTTTAGCGCATGGGGAGGACGAGGGCGAGACTCAGCCTGCGGTGGGTGCAGCAGCAGCACCGGCGGTGTCGGGTGGGGCGGCGGTTGCGGGATGCCCTCCTAGCCCTACAGCACCTGGCCTAGGAGGACAGCAGCAGCAGCAGCAGCAGCAGCAGGGGGGAGGGAAGAGGAGGAGGAGCACCCGCCTGAAGCGAGGCGGGACGGAGGAGCCTCCTGCCGCGCCTGGAGAGGAGGAGGGAGGCGCAGGCGCAGCAGCTGCAGCACAAGGGGGCGAGGTGACGCCGGTGCCACTGCAGCCGCCGGCGCAGCAGCAGCAGCAGCAGCAGCAGCAGCAGCAGCAGCCGCACTTAGAGCTGGGTCACGAGGGGCAGGAGGATGTGATGCAGCAGCTAGAGGTGGTGGAGGATGGTGGGCTGCAGCACGACCCTGCCGATTGGCTCGCCGAGGCCATGGGTGAGGGTAATGACCATGCGCAGCAAGCCCTAGGTGGCGAGGGTGCCGCGGCGGCGGCGGCGGCGGCGGTGGAGGGCAGCGGGCACAACCACACCCCTGCTGCGGGCGCTGGCGGTGGTGCTGGTGCTGGTGACAACAGCAATCAGCAGCTGGCAATTGTGGCCGTGCCGACGGAGGGTATGATGCAGGTGGTGGCGGTGCCGGGAGCAGCGGCAGGTCAGCTGCAGCTACAGCAGCAGCGGCAGCAGAGCGGTGCGGTGGCAGCGCTGGGTGCGCGCTGCGCCGTGCTCGAGTCTGACCTGTCGGACCTGCAGCAGGAGCTGCAGTCGCAGCGGCAGTTGGCAGCGCAGCTGGCGGCGCTCAACGCTCAGCTCATGGTGCGGTGCGAGCGGTTGAAGCTGGAGCGGGACAGGGCGGTTAGGGCGGTTGGGATGCCAATGGCGTCGCTGGCGGCCCCACAGAGCAATGCTGCTGCTGCGGCGGCGGCGGCGGCGGCTGCAGCGGCGGCGGCTGCAGCGGCGGCGGATGTTTTGGATGTGGACGGTCTGCTGGTGGGTGCGTGAGAGGGCGGCTTCGGTGGGTGGGGCTCCTCTGGGGTCACGTCGGACCCTTGTTAAGCTTCCCTTGTGAAGTCCTGTCCCTGGGGCAAGGGCGAGCATGTACAGAGGATCTGGGGTGCTTCCTCATGCGTGCCGTGACCTTCCTTTCGCCTTCCTGCGGACTCCCTGTCTCTATGCCCGACCGCACTCACCCAACAGCCTGCACAATCTGGAGTCTCGAGACGCTGGCACGCTGTCCCTGCTTCTCTCTTCTGTTTCGTCTCCACCGTGGACCTGAAACCTGGTTGGACGCAGCTGCTTGTGCTGAGTGCGTGGTTGGTGTGTGTGCTCATTGAGAGCGGGTGCTACGGTGGACTTTCTTGAGTGTGTGTACTTGTGGCTGTGTGCTTTCAATCTGGCCAATCTGTATGTGTGGGTGCATGCCAGATTGCGTGTGGAAGTGGCATGCCGGCATTGATCTTTTCAGCTGGCGCCCGCCACCGCTGCACTGTGTGTAAGTGTACCTCTCCGCAAGTGGTCAAGACACAACGCTTCCTTCCTTTCCCTTTCAAGCTTCCCTATGCGCGAGATGAGCGAGTGAGTTCCTGGGTGCCTGCTCTCCATGAAGCAAGAGCAAGGACTAGTGCATGCGGCGATTGCTGTGCTTTAAGCTTGGCGCTATGATGTAAGCTGCAAGGATGGCTGCTGGCGAAAGTGAATGAGGGCTCATCCAGCCCGACGGCGCCAGAGGCATCTTTCGCCAGCGCACCGGGCAGGCCCGCATGGCCGCGCCATGATGAGGCAACGGGGCATTTCAAGCAGGCTGCAGTCAATCAAAGCCTCTCCTCCACATCAAGGGGACAGGCATCTCAGCCAGGCAGCAGGTCCTAGTCAAGCAGAGCAGAGCACACCAAACAGCGTCCTCACCGTCCCAGCAAGCAGAATGCCTCACACATCACCACATATGCTACCGTACCCACGCGATAAATCTGCTGCCAAAGCACCACAGCACCACCACACCAACCGATGCGACAGCGATGCAGAGTCGAGCCTGAAGCCAAATCTTCAAACACACAGAGAAACACAATCAATCAGCGTCCCACACCGAAACCTTGGTGCCCTGCCGAAGCTCGGACTGTCCAATAGGATGCAAAGCAGCACACCACAGAGGCAGGACCCAAGCCGCCAAGCCGCCGCAGTGCTGTGTGCATGGGGAGAGCTCTCAAGGGACAGGAAAACACCCCCAAAACGAAACCTCTCAGACCTCTCGCCACCGCAGCAGCCCTCTCCCAAAGCGGCGGGAACACCTGACCTGCATGGAGTCCCATCGCCTCACTCCTGGCAACACTGGCAGCACCACCAACAGCAGACGCCACCAAAGTGCCCTCTCCTCTCCAAGCCCTCTCCTCAGATGCGCATCTCGAGCAGCACATCGCCACCACTTCTTCACCACCATCAGCTGCCCTCTCCTCACGAACCCTCTCCTCAGATACCCATCTCGAGCAGCTCATTGCCGCCACTGCACCACCAGCAGCTGCACGCTCCTCACGAGCCCTCTCCTCAAATACCCATCTCGAGCAGCTCCAGCAGGCGCGTGGCGTCGTACTCACTCAGGTTGAACCCCACCATGAGCTCCTGACGCACCTCCTCCGCCGCGCCCTCACCACCCGCCACCTCCTTCCCTCCCTCCTTTCCTCCCTTCTTCCCACCGGCCCCCGCGCCAGCGCCACCACCACCGCCGCCACCGCCCTCCTCCTCATCCGACATGTCAAGGTCAATCACGTCCGCCGCCTTGACCACCTTGCCGGCGCCGTTGCTGGTGCCTGCCTTGCCTCCGGCGCCGCCGCCACCCTGCAGCTGCTTCTTGCCGCCGTCCTTCTTGCCACCGTCCTTGTTGTCCTTGTCCTTGTCGTCCTCCTCGTCCTTCTTGTCGGCGTCCGGCGGAACGATGACCTTGGCACGCAGCGCGCGGCAGCCCTTGCCGCGGTTCTGCGGGTTGTCGTCGGCTACTTGGAAGAGGCGGTGCAGCACGGGCAGCAGCGCGCCTGTGAAGCAAGGGCGGCGGGGCAACGAGCAGCGGCAGGTACACGACATTGACGTCAACGCACATGCGCCGTTGTGACGGCTGCAGCATCATGGCGATCACCTGCCGTGAACGCCATGCAATGCTGGTGATGATGATGCACGCCGCACACGGCCTGAGCCGTCGTTGCCCCGCTGCGCAAGGCCAAAGCGTATCCCTTTCTACCTCCTTTCCACCTCCTCAGCTAGGATCTCATCTGCCACAGTGCCAAGCGTGCGGGACTCAATGCCCCCAGAGTCCAGCACACGCACCCGAGATGATGTGCTTGTAGTAGATGCGCGAGCCGGCGAAGCAGTAGCCGCGGTCCGCCTTCTGCTTGCAGTTGGGCCCGTGGATGCAGCCCTTGTACAGCGTGTCATACCAAAAGTCCCACAGGGTCTTGGCCGCCTGCACGCACACGGACACCACGCACGTACAGGTAGATGAATACATGATTAAACAGATGTGAAAGACGGCGCACACCACCAGCACCAGGAGTGATTCGTGCGGACAACATAGGCGTACTAATGACAGCAGCTGTACAGTGCTAACGCAATGCAGCGCAGGTTGACGCGTGCCACCCGCTCCCTCAAGCTGCCGGCGCCACCGTAACGAGGGCTTAGGTCTAAGCCCTCGCCCCATGCGCTGCGCACCTCGTCGTCCTTGATCATCTTGTACTTGTCCTCCAGGTCGGCCAGCCGCGCCAGCATGCTGCACGTGGACACACATGCACACACACACAGCCTCAGACAAGCAACTTGCACTGGCGTGAACTCCGCTTGACGAGGCCTGCCTGGCGATCTTTTGTGGCTGCAGCATCATGACATCCTGTCGTGAACGCCATGCAATAATGAGATGATGATCCCCCAACCGGGCGCCCACGGTGCCCG
>QAXK01009472.1:0-10050 GCA_004335735.1 Chlorella sp. KRBP | reverse complement strand
TCTGCTGCCCTGCTGCAGCAGCAGCTTGCTGCTGTGGGGACAGCAGCATTGGCAGTGCAGAGGCTGTGGAGAGCTCCGGGATCACTGTCAAGGCTGTGGGTCTCAGTGGGTCGCTCTGGAGCTCTGTTGTGATGGTCTGGCTGTATCTGCGCGCAGACAACTCTGCCAGCTGTGCTGCAGCTGTGGCCATGCAGAGCAAGCCACTGCTGCCCTGACGTGTCGGAACCGAGCCCCGAAAAGACTAATTTTGGTCAAAAAAACAAGTATAAGCTGATGTATTCCCTGTCGCTGACTGCACACTGGCTGCTTGTCTCCCTGCTATGTTGCCCTCCTGACTTGCCACCTGTGTGGTGTATGTACAGCTGGAACAGGCCTGCGTTTAGAATATTGCAAAACTATACAAAAAACTAAGGAAAACTTTACTTCAAAAGCTTTTGGTTAAGGAAAACAGGGGCCACGGCATGGTAGCAAGGCAGGTTCAAGTGGGCTACAATTGTACCTCGGGCGAGCAAACAGACACGAAACCTACTTGTATGACATGCAGTTCTTACCGGATATAGACACCACCATCAAGCGTCGTCAATGTTACCAGCGTGTACACCTCGGTAATTTCCGGAGCGTATGCCAGCTGTAGCTACAGCCAGGCGGTGCGGAGGCTATCTCAACGCAAAACTTCCATTCAAAGCCTAGTTTGGATGAAGCATATCATGGTAGGTCTTGACAGTCGTCAGAAACACTATGCAGCTTGATCATGGCTTGTATGGGTTGGTCTTGCATGATGTCACATTGACGGAGCAGTCTGATACCGGACCGGTCCTTCTGTGTAGCAGTGCCGTTGCCAGCCGAGGGATGCGACCACGATGTGAAAGAGAAAACACGACTTTGCTTCAAGTCGCTCTGCTTTCAGCCGGCTCAGAACTTCCCACTCAATGACTGCTACAGCCGGCTGCAGTGGCTAGGGCAAGTGTTGAAAGCAGCTGTGCAAAGTTGTAGGCGCAGCCGCAGAATCACAAGTTGGAGAGTAATATAGCTGCATACAACCATTCAGCTGCGAACGCCGTTCATTGGATGCGGAAGCATTCACACCACCACCTCCACCATCAGTCACCACTTCCACCACCACCACCATGACCACCTTTGCAGTTGTATCTGTTCCGCTCACAAACTCAGTCATATGACAGCATATTGCAGCTGTCAGCCTTGACAAGCAAAAAAGAAGGCAATTTCCCTGCAAGTTGTTCGATCACTGGCCAGTCCAAACCCCGCCGCGTTACTTCACAGTAACAACACAACAGTAGCAAAGCAGCGGCAGCTTGGCCCAAGAATACATCATGACGCCTCAGCAGCAGACACACAGCACACCAGTCTCGCTCTCAAAGAGACACACACGACCAATCGCCTTCCCAGCCCCACCAGGGTCATTTAGACGCAATCAATCAGCAGCTCTGCTTGACCGCACCGACAGCTGCTGCTGCTGGGGCCTTGGCTGCGGTACTGGGAGCTGCGACGTTACTTCGACTCCCTCAGCAGCTCTGCTGCGCTGCCATTCACTGCTGCTGCTGCCGCTGCTGCTGCTGGCGCCAGGCCCGTGTGCTGCTGCAGGAACTTGGCCTGCTCACCAATGAGCCCCTCGAACAGCGCACCCCTGTAGAGCTCAAAGTGCGTGCAGTCCCGGGACAGCAGCCGTCCCTTGTGGGCCAGGCCCACAGCCTTATGAACCTGGTCCACAGGGCACAGCACGTCCTGTGTTGCTGCCACAAACAAGATGGGGCACTGGATGTCCTTGACAGACTGGATGGGGCTGTACCTCTGCACAAACAGCTCCAGCACGAGGGCGGCACGGGCCTGTGGCAGCATCAGGCAGGGACGGGAAGGGCGGGAGGAGAGGCCAGTGAGAAGGAGGGAGCGAAGGAGGGAGAGAAGGAGGGAGAGAAGGAGGGAGAGAAGGAGGGAGGCAGGGGGGATTGAGGCAGGAGACATGCAGGCAGAGTGCACAAGGGCATCGACATGCTGCTGCTGCTGCTGCTGCTGCTGCCACACCGTCAGCCTAGGCTCACCTTGTTGGTCCAGGCCCCCTGGTACACGGGTGGGTGCTTGCTGAAGTACTCCTGTGTCTCAAAATCATTCAGCTGCATGAAGGCCAGGCTGCCCACAGGCCCCACCAGCGGCAGGTAAATGGGCGGGAAACCCGCTGCACCCGCCAGCCTGTCCAGCAGGCCCAAGCCCAGGCAGGCGAGGGACTTGGGAATGCCGCGTTTGCTGATGGACATGCGGGTGGCTGCGCGCGCATCCAGGTGGGGCACCTGCAGTCAGTCAGGCAGTGGTTGGGCCGTAGGTGTTGGCTGACAGAAGGCACCGTCCTTTGAGTTGTGACTGCTGGGGCAGTGACTTGTGCAGGGAATGCATGCGAGTGGTGCAACTGACTGAGGATGCTAAGCAAAGCACAGGCTTTCACCACCCAGCTGGATGAGAGGTGCTGAGGGACAACATGTGGCGCAAGGGCGTACCTGTGAAACAACTGCCACCACATTTGCTGGGTTGCGTGCTGCAGTGACCAGCACATGCCCGCCTGCAAAGGATGTGCCCCACAGGCACACCCTGCTGCTGTCAACCTGCTGCTGCAGCTGCTGCTTCACGTAGTCTACTGCTGCCTGCCAGTCCTCTACGTGCCTGGAGGGTGACACCCACTGCCTGGGCTCTCCCTCTGAGCCACCAAAGGTCCTGTAGTCAAACACTAGTGCTGCGAGGCCGCCAGCTACAAAAGCGCAAGCATACTGGTGCAGGCCCATGTCCTTCTGGGCGCCCATGCCTGGTGGCAGACAGGACAGCAGCAGGAAGGGTGAGGGTGGAGGGGTTCAGCGCAGTCAGTCTTGAAATCAGCACAACAATATGGATGCTGCAAATGCAGAGCTGTTGGCGAGAGGCAGGGGTGGTAGTGAGGTTCTCTGGGCCCAGAGGGGCCTGGATAGATGACGCAGGCCCTGGCAGGATATCTGGAGCTGCATTGAGAGAACCAAAAGAATCATGTCTTTGTTTGAAAAGTGAAACTGACTCGTGTGTGCGTACCGTGGCCCATGATAACAATGGGGGGTAGAGTGCTGTCTTTGGTGGTTGCTGCCTTTGGCAGATACAACCATGCCTCCAGCAGTGAGCCATCTGCACTGGGAAATGTGACTATTTGGCGAGAGTATTCTTTGGTATCGAGTGGCTGTGAAAAGTCAGTCTGCTGACAGCTCCTCCAGTCTGATGAAGCTGCCATACTGTCCAAGGTCACGAGTCTGTCCCGACGTGTTCCGTCGCAACTTGGAACGTATCAGACGCATCATCGAACATCGAGAGCAAGGTGATTACGATGATATGAGGATGCAAAACCTGATTGCCGCTGTCACCCACCTGACAACGCAACACCGCGGGAGAGGGTAGGACAAGCTCATGTCTCTTGGTGACAACCTTACGTCTTTCACAAGAAAGCAGGTTTGGAGTAATTGTAGCAAGATAGCTGGTTCCATCCAGCAACTTGACTTGCTGATGTCGTCCAATGCAGACAGCTTATCAGAAGGGGCAGAAAGCCCCATCAACCAATCAGTTAGCAACGCTGCAAGTGAACTCAGCAGCGATGTCCTTTGTGTGCTGGTTGTCGGTGCGGGTGTGGACGGGCTGGCAGCTGCTGTAGCTTTGTCGCAGCTGTGCGAGGTGCACGTGTATGAACAGAGCGAAAGCGCCACGACGGTTTCCTGTGAGACCGCTGTGCCGCTGACAGAGGAGTTGCAGAGCTGGTGCAAAGTCCACGGGGTCGACCTGGTAAGTCACTTCAGTTGCTGAGCGCGCGATCAGGCAGCACTACGTTGTCAGTCAGCTTCTTGACAGTGTTATCGTCATATACGTTGTGCCTGCAGGACAAGTGTCGCGTCAGGGCGACAGGCCGGCAAGTGCTGGCTGATGACGGTGACTGTGCAGTCCAGGACAGCAAGCAGCAAGACTATGTCAGCTGGGATGGCTTGAGAAGGTGCGGGCAACCACAAGGATCATCAACTGCCAGCTGAATTCTGCTGGAGCAATGCATGCTGTTGAAGCTGCACACAAGTGATGCTACTACTGCTGATCCGGGCCTCGTGTTGCAGGCAGTGCTGCACCTGCGTTGCATCAAGAACCGCACCTCGCCAAACTCACCTAGTGCCATACCTTCACTGTATGTTGTCCTTTGCTGCAGGGCTATGCTGCAGAAGATCCCAGCTGGGCACCTGCACACCAACTGCAGGGTTGTAGGAGTGGAGCTGGGTGATCCTGGCTCAGCGATCATTGAGCTGGAATCTGGCGAGCGCATCTGCGGCCACCTTGTCATTGCAGCTGACGGGTGAGTGGCAGCGTGCTGCAGCGGACCCAGGCCACTGCTTGTTGCTGGCTGCATGCAGATGCATTCTACCTTGCCTGCAATGCACCTGCATGTGCATCAGCATCCTCTTCAGCAGCGCATTGTGCTTGCTGGCATGGCACCGTGGTCTGCACATACTTAGGCATGGTCTGCACAGTAGGACATGAAGAGCGGACCCCCATAGCTGCCATCGCAACTGCTGAACCTGGCAGCATCACACCAAAATTGCCAGCTTTGCCAGCAAGTTGCTGCGTTCTGACACACCCATGCCATTGACCCTGCATTGTGCCGCAATGCTGCCTCTGTTGTTGCCATCGCATTTTCAGCATGAACTCCACACTGCGCAACCAGCTGCTGCCCAAGTGCATGCCCACATACGCGGGGTACCTGGCGTGGCGCGGCATCGCCCGCGCTGATGACCTGTCAGCGGAGGTGCAGCATCTGTTGGCTGGCAAGGCCACCATGTACAAGGTGTGTTGACACGGGAAGACTTGCAAGCGACATCTGGCAGTATTGGACTAGTCACTAACGGTTGCTGCTCAATGCCAATGCCTTCAACAGCAGAATCGAGTCAAGTCGAGTCAGACCTGTCTGTCTGCCTGGTGTGTGTGCTGAGGATGGTAATGCATGCGTGCTGGTGCCTCCCGCAGGGCCCCTACCTCCACATGCAGGTGCACCCGCTGCCCCCAGCAGCGAGCAGCAGCAGCGACGGCAGCAGCAGCAGCAGTGACGGGTCCCAGCACCTCGCATGGACCTGGTACAACAACCAGGTTGAGGATGAGCTGGTGGGACTGCTGCTGGACCAAGACCTGGAGGTGCATGCACACAGCGTGCCCCTTGGCCAGATCAAGTGAGTGAGACTGGAGTTTTTTGCGGGAAACAAGGGTGTCGTCCGGCAGAGTATGCAGCTGAGGGGGCAGGGTGGGAGTGGTGTGTATTTGTCCCAGGTCAAGTGCACTTGGTGGTTTGGCGGGATGCAGAGGCGTTGGTGCCTGGGCAGGGTATGACGCGTACGCAGAGGGTTGGGTGAGAGGGGTGTGTGAGCCCAGCTGTGTGGGGATGCATGACTGTGCTGCAGGGTCCTGCTAGGCTGTGTGCCATGTGTGCCCAGTAGCTGTATCTCCTGGGGTGCCTCTGCCTCTGCACAGTGTGCCTCTGGGGTGCAGTCAGCGACTGTTTCAAAGAGAGAGTTTACGGATGTGGGCCAGGGTAGTAAATGGGCCAGGGGTAGGGAGTGAGACATACTGGGGTCAGCTGTGATGCTATCTTGTGTGTGGGTGGATATTTAAGGGAGGGGACATGATAAGTGCAGCAGAGGTCTCAAGTGGCCCGCTGCTGTGTTGTGGGGCATGAATGTCTGCACACAGCGCAGTCTTGCAGCATGTAGCAGTGCCGCAGCTCAGCCCGCCTGTCTGACGCTCACCGCTCCTGTCGCCCGTGCCCTGCTGCTGCCGCAGCCCCGCTGTTGCAGATGCCGTGGCCTCTGCTGCTGTCAACGCTTTGCCGCAGCCCCTGGCCGAGCTGGTGGCCTGCAGCTCGGGTCACATGGGTGTGGCAGCCATCAGTGACATGGTCCTGTCGGGCTGCGTCATTGACAACAAGGTGGCGTTCGTGGGTAAGGCGGGTGCTGTGGTGCGCCCCCACTGCTGCAGCGCAGCCCATAAGGCTGTCCTGGATGCTGCCAGCCTGGCAGAGGCCCTGCGGGCAAGTAAGCTTGCGCTGGAGAAGGCGCTGCCGCGCTGGGAACAGCGGCAGGTGCAGCACAACCTGGCGCTGTGCCACGAGGCCGTGGCTGCGGGCGAGCGCATGCAGGGCTTCGCGTCCTGCTGAGTGCGCGGTTTCGGGATGCAGCAGCGTGGACCGTCCCGCGCTGCTGCGTGCGCGCTGTGCGCGTGCTTTTGGGGGCAGGGTGTGGGTGGTGTCTGTCTCCTGTTGCTTCTGCTGCGTAAGTATCCCTAGTGGCATGTGGCGCGCTCATGGGACCTCTGTAGCTGCCCGCAGGCGTGGGTGTTGTGCGGGTCTGGTGCGTGCCTGTATGCGTGAGCTGATTGCGTGTGGAGCTGACCGTGTGGAACTGATAACGTGGAGCTGATCACGTGGAGCTGATCACGTGGAGCTGATCACGTGGAGCTGATCACGTGAAGCTGATCACGTGGAGCTGATCGCGTGGAGCTGAGCACGTGGAGCTGATCACGTGGGGTATGCAGTTGGTAGTGCAGTTGTGGCAGGATTGCAGGTACCCGGGTGTACGTGTGTGGGTGTGTGTTGTGTTGGAGCTGCATGTATGCAGGGTGTCAGTGCTGCTTGGGATGTGTCTTGGTGGCCCTGTGGCCTCCAGGAGCAGACATGTTGGTGATACAGCTGTACATCACGGGGGTAAATGCCGAGGATTGGCACCATCGGATAGTTGCTGTTGCCTCCTGTGATGTCATATGTATGCTGGCGGGTGTTGCGGGTGGTTTGGCCTCTGAAGCATGCTGGGGCCATGCAGGAGCTAGGGTTTGGTGTGCAGCTCATGAGAGCACTAAACCCTGGTGCCGCCTGGCGTGTTGAAGCAGCCCACAGGGTTTATGCCATGTCCTGTTTGGACCATATGTGGATGCTTGTTGCAACCAAGTGTCTCCAGCCTGCTTGCCCCGCACCGCAAGAGCTGTATGTGCACGCGCTTGCTGCTGCTGTTGCAGCCACATGCGCCCGTGGCTGGCATCACTGATCATGGCATGTGGTGCTGCACGCCCAGCAGCATCCAAAAGGTAGTCGTTTCATTCAGAACACTGTGGTTCTGTGGGGACTTCCCAGCGCAGAGTTTCCCGCCTGTGTTACATGGTCGCCACTGTCATTGCAGGACACACAGCAGCGCAAGTTGCGGCAGCAGCAGCAGTAGCATGGCCCACAGCTGTCCATGCTGTTGCTGCGAGCAGCGTCGTCAGTACACAGGTTTGCTGTTCTTTTTTGGGTGCAGTGTCTGCACCCTGCCCTTGTTGCAGCTGAGGACTCTGTTGGTCCTGTTGTTGTACAGGGTACAGCAAGAGGCACCACACCACGCGTCTGTCCATGCCTATGGTATGCACCTGCTGTTTCTTGAGCCTTGTACTCACCATCATGGTCCTTTGGCGTGTGGGTTGACAGCAGCACATAGCACACACCTTGCTGGCATGGTGGCAGATGTGTTGGCAGATGCTGTTTCAAGAGGTGGTTGCCGTGTCATAGGTTGCAACAGCAATCCCGCAGCCCCACACCTCACCACATCTCTGTGCTGTACCTCCGTCAAGAGGCGGGCCCTGTGGCTGCCTTCTTCCCAGTGCTTCCTGAGGAGCAGAAGATTACGTGCCTAGGGTTTTGAGAGTTTGGAAGACGCCTGCGGTTTCAGCGGGACACGGGCTGCATGGCATGGCACGTGGTGACATATGCCTGGGGGTCTTCCCATGCGGGAATGCATGGCAGGGCATACGCGAATGCCTTGGTGACTTGGCCCCAGCCTCGCCCCTGATGGGGGCTGTAAGGTCCTGTCTGTGTCAGACGGTATGCTTTGGATGTGGAGCCTCGCATAGGTTGGACTCATATGGCATAGCACAATGCACCACTCAAATCGTGGCTGGGTTGCGAAGGGCGGGCCAGGTGACACCACGGAGGGTCACCTGCCTGGTCAGCTGTAGTGCCTGGTGTTCTGGGGCTGGCAAATTTGGGTGTGAGCTGGCCTGTGCTTTGTATGCGAGTGCATGCATTATATCTAGCACTCGCAGCAGAGCCACATGCTGTTGCAATGGAGCAGTGTGATCGCTGCTCCTGCTGGTGAATTGTAGGCTGTGCATGGTATGTATGGTTCAAGTGTAGCATATCACGGGCGGAGGGGAGGAGGGGGAAATGGCCATGGAAACCATGCATTGTTCGTGGGAATGCATGCTGCCCTCAGTTCGGAACTGAGGTGACGCACCTGGCAAACGGGCGCAGGTGCATGTGGCATGCATATACATCCATGCCATGCGTGTGACAGGCAGGCAGCTGATAGTCTATGTGAGGGTGTGTGGAGAGACAGTAAGCATTGCTGGTGCGTGGTTGTTTTGCAAGACTTGTGCCAGGGAGTCCTGCAGCTGCAGGCCCCTCAGTGCTTGAAGATATGGTCCCAAGCAGTGTGTGGTCCAACACCCAACAGTGTAATTGGCTCCGTTCCTGACTTGACGGCTGCCTGGGACTCAATTGTCCCTGAGGCTGGATGTGTGGCGATGTGAACGTCTGCTGCAGCTGGCAAGGCTGCTTCTCCGAGAAATTTGAAACCCATAGCTTCTGATGAGGTCACGTACACGCCTCCACCCTCCTCATGGACAGCAGCTTGAGCCACACTTTGCCATTACACAGCATTCAAACTGCTGCTGTGGTCATGCAAGCTGCCTTGCATCCCACAATGACACTGGACAGTCAGTCAGTCACTCAGCCCCAGCACCCCTCATTCTTGCATGTGAGGCAGAATAGCCAGCACTAGACAACATAGTGCAAGCACAGGCATGCATGAGGCATACCAGTCACACTGGCTTCCAAGCCACAATGATCTGTTGTCCACTTGTCAGCATTACTGCAGCAGCAGTGTAGCCTCCAGCTCGCGCAAAATCAGGACTGAGGGTTGACTTATCTGTGTGGGTTTCGCTGTGCTAGCTGCTCTGCAAAGGCTTGCGCTGCTGCAACAGGGTCATAGGCGCCACCACCACCACCACCCTGCTGCTGCTGGGGCTGGGCAGGGCCCGTGTCATACGAGCTGAATGGATCATACTCCTGCTGCTGCTGCTGCTGCTGTGCTGCAGCAGCCTGGTAGTACAGCGGCGGCGGCTGCTGTGCTGCAGCAGCTTGGTAGTACGGCTGCTGCTGCTGAGGTGGCTGGGCATACTGAGGGTATCCGCTGCCGCTGCTGCTGCTGCCATAGGCCGCTGGTACCCCAGGCACACCAAGCGGCGTCGAGTTGCTGCCACTTGCAGACTGCGGCACACCCACAGCTTGTGCAGCCAGGCGTTGTGCGATGGCCTGCGCAGCTGCAATGGCCTGCTGGGCCGCAGTTGAGTTCATCGCTGGTGCTGCTGCTGCTGCTGGCTGCTGTGGCCGCCTGGGGCCCCGCGTAATGGTTTCAGTTGGCCGTGTGAGGTACATGGGTCGTTGAGTGACAGGGACAGGGGGCCTGGGCACGGGCCGGCCACTTGCTGTGGTTGCTGCTGCTGCTGCCGCTGCAGGTGCCACTACTGTTGCACTGGGAGCAGGCACGACACTGCAGAGACCCCCACCAGTGCCGCCACTGCTGCTGCTTTTGGGGACCCTGGGGGCGACGATGGTGGCGGACTCGCCGACATCCCCGCTTCGAACCCCAGAGGACACAAAGCCGCGTTTCATGTGCTGGGCATAGCCAGCCTGCAGGAGCTCCTGCCGGGCTGCTGCCATGCTGCCAGGCGGCAGCGGGGACGGCTGCGGCGGCTCAGCAGCAGCAACAACAGCAGCAACAGCAGCAGTGGTGCCTGCAGCTCCTGCAGCCGCTAGGGACTTGGCAGCTAAAGCTGCTGCCGCTGCTGCTGCCTTTGCAGCTGCAAGGATCGCCTGTTGCTCATGAACAGGAGGCACTGCACCTTCCTGCTGCTCCTGCTGCTGCTGTGGCACTGGTGGCAGCTGTGGCGGCTGCGCTGCTGCTGCTACCGGCCCTG
>QAXK01009465.1:0-18089 GCA_004335735.1 Chlorella sp. KRBP | reverse complement strand
GCCGCCCCTGCTGCTGCTGACCTGCTGCTTGTTGTGCTGGTCGCTGACTTCCAGCAAGCGCTGAGTCAGCTCCCTGCAACACCGGCAAGCATATGTGCGCCAGGCTGGGTCAAGTCATGTACAGCTGTCCCAGCAAATACCTGCCACTGAGCTTGCTCGTGCATTCTTGTTCCTGATCCGATTGAAGCGTTGAGGACTGGATGCTGCACATGGGCCGTGAAGTCAACGCCATTCAAGGCTGCATGACAAGCACCCAGGGCCCAGACAAAGGCATGCAGCTGTCAGCCCAAACAGCGGGCAAGGCAGCTGCTCACCTGGCGTTGCTGGCATCAAAGTCCAGCGCTTCTGTTACCAGACTGTACACAATACGTGCACACAGGTGCCTGCACATATCCAAACGGACACAGCACAGCACTCAGAACAGTTCTTTGCTGTGGCTGTGATGCCATCAAGCAAGACGTCTAAGTGGTTGGGGCAGCATGGCCAAGGGCCAAATGTGCTGGCATGTGCTGCCGTGTCAATGCTGCCCCATAACGCCAACAGCTGCATGAGTCACGTTCTGCCTTTCTCCGTATTGTAACAGATTGTGCGTTGGTTCTCTGTGCAACGTGCTTAACTGAATTCCTGGACCCGGAGCTCACTTGTGTTCGTCTTCGACCTCAAGCTGGAACGCAACGCTGCTCAGCAGGCCTGACAGCGTCCCCAGTGCCCGGGCCTTGCCAGCAACTTCCAGCAGGGCAGTAGCAGTAGGTCCCGGCGTGGTCCCGTCAAACCCTGGCGCCAAGCCCTGCAGCTGCTGCTGCCCGCCCGCTGCGCTGCCGCCCCGGCTGCTGCTGCTGCTGCTGACAATGGCATCCTTGGTCAGGGCCCAGGTGAGGCATAGCACTGCTGAGAAGCCGTTGTCAGGCTTCACCACTGCAAGGCAGGCAGGCACAGCACAACATGTATGATGCAAGGCCACAGCAACGACGCAGGGCGGTGGCAGCACACAGCCGGGCGTGCCCCGCTGCACCACCTGCAGGCTCGCTTGGCGCAGGGGGTAGTAGAGAGACTTTCATCAGTGACTGGATGTGACTGGACTTCTGACACATCACACCGTATTGCATCACACATTTGACTGGGCTGCGGGGCATGAAGCAGGCCATGAGCTGTACAGGGGCTGAGCCATGCAATATGACGGGCCCCACCAGGCAGCATCACGACGCTTCGCACCACGCATCACATCCAGCTACGCCTGACCACACCACCTCGGGCACTCACGTTTGTCCAGCTGCTCCCGTAGCTCTGTGGACCTCAGCAGCTGTGCCATGGATGCAGGCGGGACGTCCCCGCCGCCTGCCACATTCTTGAGGGACAGGGCTGCCACTGCTGCCAGCAGCACTGAGGTCACTTGCTGGATCAGCAGGTGGGGTGCCGCAGAGCCTGCAGCAACACACCGCACACATAGAGACGCCCAGAGTCAACAGGCAAGCACTGCTTGATGGTATCAACTCATCTCGAAATGATGTTGCCATTCAGGCGCAGCGGAAACATCTCAGGACGTGAAGCTCTAGTGGCACACAACAGGGAATTGTGCAGGCGTCCAAACCTTGCTACCTCCAGCTGCAAGGCTGCTGTGTGCACACAAGTGATTTTGCAGTGCATATTCCAGTGCAGGCTGCGCTACACTTGCAAGAACTGCTGCAGTGCTGCTGCAGCTCTGAGGGTTGAGGGTTCAGGACCCACCTTCTGCCTTGAACTTGGCTACCAGCTGCTCCAGCAGGCTCAGGATATCCACAAGGCTGCCTGGCGTCAACTGCTTGGGGCTCAGCATCACGGCATACAGCAGTGCACTGCACAGCTGCTGGCGCTCCTGCAGGGCACAGGGTCCACACAAGGGCCAGGTGGGTGCAGGGTGGATGGTGGCATGTAGGTTTTCTAATCAGATACAACTTTCAAACCGCGGCTTACTGCCTGGACTAGTGTCTGTGACACTGACGCAGGGTGGCACACATGTGTCCTGTGCAATTGCAAGCAGGCGTCCACTGTAGTGAACCAGAGTTGTGCTGTCAGCCTACAGGCACAGGCAGGCCCTAGTGCAGAACAGGGTTGGCCATGTTGCCCCGTGCCCTGTGCATACCTCCATCAGCAGTGCTGCCCGGGTGGTGTGATCACTGGGTGACGTCCAGACTTCCTCATAGCCCCTGCTGTCAACAGCATGGTCCTGCAGGCATCATGATTGTGAGCAGTCACAACCCAGCATTCACTGCCAAATGTTGCTCACACTATGGTACGGCGGCAGCGACGTGCCTACTGCAGGCTCCAAGACACACACATCAGTACCATGACCGAACTGCTGTGTTGTTGTGCGTGGTGAGCGTTTTGCTCTGCCGTGTGTGTGTGACACCAGGCTGTACTGGAGTAGCATCACGACCACCAGGCCGCCAGGACGGGGGATGTACAGGAGCACTCGAGCAGTCTCCATGTACTTCTGTGCTCCCAGCACAGCCAGGCCCCCAACATGATGTCTGGGGTCCACTGGGCCTAGTCCTAGCAGGATGCTCAATGCGCTGCAGCCCCCTCACCTTAATGACCGCCACAATCCTGCTGATGAGTGTGTTGCGCCCGCCCTCCTCAGCACCAAGCAGTGCGTCGTTGATGCGTGCCACGACAGCCAGCAGCGGGTCCTCCTCGAGGCGCTCCCGTATGCTGGTGAAGGGGGCGCCGGCGCCTGGGCCTGCAGCATCCAAGCCTGCGGCAACACACAACCAACACGGCAGTATAACATGACGTCAACAGAGCAGAGGCTTGCCTATTGAAAGCCGGCAAGAGGGAGGGCAACCTGGAGGGTTCAAGGTGCCAGCCTGGCATAATCCCTTGTGGTGATTGCAGCTGCAAGCAGCTGATGCCAGGCAGCCCTGGACGTAATCAGGGTTCAGGGTCATGACCACACACTACTCACTGCTTGCTTCCTGGATGATCTTGATGTCCAGCTGGTTGAACAGCTGCAGCAGCAGGAGCTTGCAGAGGGAGCGAGCACCCAGCAGCCGCTCCGACAGGTACACCCCACATGCTGCTTCTGGCTGGTAGCTCCCGAACTGTGGATGCCACACGCAGCAAGCAACAGGGTCCAGGAGTCAGCACACACATGGCTGCTGGTGGAGGTGTGGTGGCAGATGTATGTGCACCATGAGCTGTCAGTGTGATGATACATGCAGGGTGCCGCGGTGTGTGCTATTATGTGGAGACATGCTAATGAGGCCAGTGAGTGGTTGCGTCAACTGTGGGTTGGCAAAGCATTGCACTGTTGTCGAACAGCTGGCAGCATCACTCCTCCTGCTGCTGTTCTGCCTCTGCTGCTGCTGGGTTCCTGTCAAGCCATGTTTTGTTTTGCAACACAGCTGCCCTGCGCCAGCCTCACCTTCTGAAACACAGTCTGCACGAGCTCAGCACACGTGACCTCATCCAACTGCAGCATGTCGCTCAAGTTGGGCACCTGCAACAGAGCAAGGCGTCCATTCAACTGATACACTTGTGCTAGCAGGGTTCAAGGTGAATGGATAAAAACTGCGCTCCAGCTGATCGACACTTGTTGCAGGTGTGTGTCTTGTCCACCAACTACGAGGAAACGCAATCTCATAACCAAAGCGCTGCAGCAGCTGCTTCCAGGATCGTGCTGTATAGCAGACCCAGGAAACTGTATAAACCCCCAGACAATGCTGCTGCGTGCTCCTTAGTCCACAGCAGCTGCTGTTGCCTGCACTTACCAGTGTCTTCCTGGCAGTGAAGTCCAGGTTGAGTTCCCCCAAGTTGGGTGTCTGCACTGTGCCCGAGTCCAGCTGCTGGCGCATGGACGCATCTGGCCCCTGCATGTTGCAGGTGTTTTGGCAAGCCACACCTCAGCACACTTGCATCCTGACGAGCTGCTGGTGCTGCTTGCTGGTGATCACAGCCAGAGCAAACACCAACACTGATATCTTTGCTAAGGCAGAAACGTCTTACCTTGTTCTGGAACAGTTTCAACAGCTGGCCTCTGTACTGGTCCAGTTGCAACTGCAGGTTGGCTGGTGGCAGTGTGCTGCCTGGGGCGATCTGCTCCAGTGTGCTCCATAGGGGGAAGTAAAATGTGCCGCTGACTGCCATGTTGCGCAACTATGTACAGACTGAAAGTGTTTTAAAGCTTCCTGCTCGGCATCATCTTCAACAGCGCAGTCTCTCACTTCGGCATGGTGATCTAGGTATGCACCGTGTGCCCGACTCTCGTTCCAAGGACATAAAACTCCTTGCTGCATCGCCTGACAACTAGTGTGCCGAGGAGCTGCTGATCGCCCAGCGTGGCACGGAAGGATGACTCATTATGTGCATTTCGAACTGCCTCACAACAGGTGTTCATTGGGCGGCAGGGTAGCAGGTAGGGCTGATGGTTTTGAACAAGTCTTCCACATTTGAGTCAGTTTTTCCCTGATACAGATGAGAGAGGCTGCCAACAGAGAATATCTCTTCTGATGTTGCATCTGCCCTACTGTTCTGTTCAGTGCTGCCGGACCAGCTCTGCTGCAACCAGTGCATACGGCACCTTGAAACCACAGCTTCGAGCCAAAACAACAGGTGAAAGTGAGATTACATTGCAGCATCAGAGGCGCGCCCTCAGCTCTGCTTGCCGTGTTCAACCGCAAACAGCTGTGATAATCTACATCAGCCTATCACAGTTTGCATGCACAGAAGGCATGCAGGGAAGGTGAAAGCCTGCAGCAACAAAGGTAAAGAGACCTAAACCGCCAGTAACAACAGTAAACAGGCTAGGCATGCATGGTCGCAACTATGCAACAAAGTCCAGTGCAAACAACTCTCAACATCCTGCATGGCATGTGCCAGAATTTATTATGCTGCCCATTTGCAGGGCAGACTTGGGCGATGTGGCACACCTTGCTGGCACTGGACTGCCTGCATGAAATGTACGAGCCTGCATTATCGCTCAACTTGCGGCATGGTCCAGGCAACGTACTGCAGCAGCACTGGATTCGCACATCATGCATGCATCACAGCATGCACCATTCGCAGTGGGTTTCTACTCAAATGCTTCAGAGCTGTGCGGGGCCCCATGAGGGACACCTGCGCAATCAATAAACACATGCAAGTCACAATGCTGAACCCTCAAAACAAGATTGGTGTAAGAGCGAGAGATTGAGCAGGGGAAGGTCCCCGGCACAAGCAGCAGCTCAGGTGAACAGCGCTGTGCTCCAGGGGCCCACAAAGCACGCTCCTGCCTGTGGCCCACAAACATATCATCAACAGTGCTGCACACTTGCACGCTCTCGCACAACCCCAACTGGCCAAATACCCCCACCTCTGCCTCCGCCCCAACCAACGTGCCCATGCGTGCAGTGCTGACCACATGCTCACAAACATGCATAGGGATGCTGATGCGATTGCGTTCAAAGACCAGAGAAGGAAAAGCCAAGAAGGGAGATGTCAATAGCAGGCTCCCTTGGGTGCACCCGCTGGGTCCTGCGCAGGGTGGCACTGCCACGCTCCTAACCCCTATGCAAGGGCAGGACATACAGCCACACACACTGCTGCGCTGCTATGCTCACAGCATGACTCTGATGCGGCGGTGTTGCGCTGTGCCATCAGCTCACTGCGCCCACCCCATCATGCGGCGCAGCTTGGGGTACGTGCCGATCTGACGTGGGGAAGCAGCAGGGGTCTGCGTGCCCACGGGGCCTGGTGTGCCGGCCTTGCTTGCTGCCTGGCTGGCAGCGTCAACCAGCTGGCTTGCTGCTGCGACAATGGCGACGGAGGCAGGGTCAGACGCGGCCTGTGCCGCCTGCTTCTCTGACTCTGCCCATGTTGCCAAGGTCTTGGGGTCAAGCTTTGCCAGCTGAGACACTGTAGACGCAAGGTTGTCCTTTGTGAGGGGCTGCTGCTGTGACGCGCCTGCAACAAAGCTGAAGCCAAAGCTGAACCCTCCATGCCCGGCTCTGCCAGTGGACACACCAACACCAACAGAAGATGTTGCAGGCTGCTGCTGCTGCAGTGCTGAGCCAGCAAAGGACCTGTTGGCGGGTGCTGCACTGGTGACCACCGACTGTGGGGCAGGTGAGGGGCTTGGGGAGGGTGAGGGGCTCGGGGATGGGCTGGGACTTTGCTGTCCTGCCGCACGCCTTGCAGCCCGCTGCTCCCTACGGTTCTCACGCTCCAGCAGCTTCTGCAGCAGCTGGTAGATGAGGTTGAGCAGGTCTGCAGTTGCGACAAGGGCAGGGCAGCAATGCAACAACAGGCATCAGCCTTGCTTTGCCATGCCCAGATGACTGGTTGTGTGGAAATACGCAAGGGTGTCAGCTGTGTCATCAGCTGGAGCTAAAGCATTAGATTTTGTGCCGCACAGGCTGAGTGAATTGGCCAGCCATTGGCTACGGCAGCATACATGGCCGGCTATGCCGAAGCAACTGTTCCGCATTCAAGAAAGGCTTTCTCACCTTGCATGCTGGGACTGGGACTGGGGCTGGGGCTGACAAGGAGTGCAGGGCTGGAGTTGGGGCTGGGACTGGGGCTGACAAGGAGCACAGGGCTGGGGCTGGGGCTGAGCAGCACATCAGGGCTGGCTGCCACAGGAGATGGGCTAGGCAGCGTAGGCTCGATGGGTGTTTGTCTGTCTGGTTCAGGGCTTGGTGATGGCTCTGGTGTTGCAGGGGATGGCGAGGGCTCTGCTGGCAGCTCTAGGCTGGGCACTGGCACTACAACAACAGGTGAGGGAGAGGGTTCCGCTGCGGCTGGGCTAGGTGATGGCTCTGTTGTTGCGGGGGATGGGGAGGGCTCGGATGGAGCTTCTGGTGCTGGGCTGGGGGATGGCTGCTGCTCCGCGTCCGTGTGGGTAGGTGAGGCTTCTGCTGGCACCTCAACAACAAGTGAGGGAGATTGTTCTGCTGCTGCTGGACTGGGGGATGGCTGCTGCTCCGTGGTTGTGGGTGTTGGCGATTCCTCTGCGGGTACCCCAACAACAGGTGAGGGAGATGGTTTTTCCGCGGCTGGACTGGGGGATGGCTGCTGCTCTGTGTCTGTGGGTGTGGGCGATTCCTCTGCGGGAGCCTCCACAACAGGTGACGGGGAGGCCCCTGGCTCGTCTGCTGCTGGGCTAGGCGACGGCTCTGCTGACGCAGGGGATGGTGAGGGCTCTGCTGGCAGCTCTGGACTGGGCACCGGCTCCTCAACAATAGGCGATGGGGATGATTCTTCTGGTGATGGGCTAGGTGAGGGCTCTGCCGGCACCTCAACCGCAGGTGAGGGAGGAGGGTTCTCTGCCACTGGGCTAGGTGAGGGCTGCTGTTCTGCATCTGTTGGTGTGGGTGAGGGTTGCTGCTGCTCAGGGGTGACTGACGGTGAGGGCTCCACTTCACCTGGTGCAGGAGAGGACTGCTGCTGCTTTGTTGCAGGATTGGGTGAGGGCGACTGCTCTGTGTCTGTTGGTGTTGGCGAGGGCTCCACTGGCACCTCAGCAACAGGTGAGGGAGATGGGTCGTCTGCTGCAGGGCTTGGTGAGGGCAGCTGCTCTTGGGCTGCTGGGCTTGGTGAGGGCTCAGTCACCTCAAGGCTGACAGATGGGGAGGGCAGCTGCTCTGCATCTGTTGGTGCTGGCGAGGCGTCCTGAGGCTGCTCCACTGCCGCGCTGGGTGAAGACTCTGTTACCTCAGGGCTGACAGACGGGAAGGGTTGTGGCTCCTCTGGGCTGGACGCCGGGCTGTCACCGGCAGGTGAGGGCGATGGCTGGCCTTCAGTGGGTGTTGGTGAAGGCTGTGGCACCTCAGGGCTGGGCTTGGGTACATCTGGGCTGCGCTGTGGCTCCTCAAAGATGGGTGACGGGGACAGCTGCTGATCAGTGGCTGTGGGTGAGGGCAGAGCCTCTTCGGGGGCAACTGAGGGCAAGGGCTGTGTAGGACTGGGGGGCGGTGGCTCCTCAGCTGCAGTTGACGGCTGTAGTGCCTCAGGGGAAGGTGAAGGCTGTGGCTGCTGCTCGGAGCCGTCTATTGGTGTTGGAGAGGGCTGTGGCTCCTCAGGGGAAGGTGATTGCTCCATTTGGCCTGGGGAAGGTGATGGCTCCGTAGGGTTGGGGGAAGGTGGCTCCTCAACTGCAGGAGAGGGCTGTGGCTCCTCAACCACGGGCGATGATTGAGGCTGCTGTTCAACATCCGTTGGTGTGGGGGATGGGCTAGCCATTTGTCCCGGCTGTGGCTCTGGTGACTGAAGGGGCTCTTCAGGCACTGGTGATGTGCCGACTGGGCTGGGTGAGGGCTGCTGCTCACTGTCTGTTGGTGTTGGTGAAGGCTCGACAGCAGGGCTGGGCTGTGGCTCGGCAACTGCTGGTGATGTTGATGGCTGTGGCTCCTGAGGTGCTGTTGAGGGCACAGCAGGGCTTGACGCTGGTGAAGGTGATGGCTGTCCTGGCTGAACAGCAGGGCTTGGCGAGTCATACACCACACCAGGGCCTGCGGGGTCCGTGGGGGAGGGGCTGGGTACGGCTGGCTTGACAGCCGGCGATGGGCTGGTTGGCTTAGGTGGGGGCACTGGCGATGGCGATGGGCGCAGTGCACCATAGTAGAAGTTGCCATCAAAGCCATAGCCTCCCGTCTTGTTGAGCTCGCCGTAGTAGAAGCCCGCTGTTGCGTAGCTGTTCTGGCTGCTGTCAACTGTGCTGCTGCCGACTGGCTCATATGCAGACCAGTCAGCATCTAGCACTGGCTCTGGCAGCAGGATGATGGGGTCGTCCATCTCAAGGGTCCCAGCACTGTTTCCTGCCAACTGGGCGGGCTGGGCGGTTGCTGTGTGTTCAGAAAGGGGCAGAGAAGCGCAAGGAGGGGTGGAGTCATGTGAGAGCGTGGCAAGGTGCTGCCAACGCCACTATATCCGTGTGTTGGACTCTCGCATAGTGCAGTGGCTTGATGAGCCTCATCAGCGGCTGCTGCAGCTAGGACTGCCGTCAGCTCAGCTCAGTGCGGCACTGGTCTGCACAGCTGTGTGCTGGTGGCTGTATGACACTCAAGAGATGCGACTTGGTTCTATGCTGAGGTGCTTGTCAAACAAGGGACCCAAAATAAGTCACATGCTCAGTGCTTGACTTTGTTTCTCAGTGTGGCGAAGAAGAGCTGCTGTTATGCGAGGGCAGCTGTACAAGTGCGCTGCTGTCTTGGCACAATGCAGGCCCACTGCATGACCACCAGCTGAAACGGCATACATACTTACTCACCGTAAGTACATGCTGCTACGACCAGCAGAAGACTCAGCAACCGCCCTGAAAGGAGTGGCATCTGCCTGAGTGGAGTTGTGCTGTCTTTGACCAATCCACGTGGGCGCCTGTGGGCACCCTGTTGCTTTATAAACCTTACTGCTGCAACAATTTTTGTATACAAAGAGGTGTTTGAAGTGTTTGTCCTCTAGCCAGACTTGTTCTGGACTGCCACGCGGCTTTCAGCGCCTTGCTGCTCAGCTCTTGTGGCACTTCAGTTCCACTGGAAAGAAAATTAAGAGTCTGAAGAATTGCAGATGGTTCTATGCAGTTTGCTGTTGGCTCCGGCGACCCTGGTCAAACGTGGCACAACAGCGGTACAAGCTGCTGGCCCGCTGGTGAAGGAAGCTTCCTCGTTGCTCATGCTGGACCAAGCTTATTTGCGGCAGCAAAGCGAGGCCAATACCCTGAATTAGTTATCGATAAAAAACTTTGATGCGCCATCGTGCCAGTCAGGCTCAGGGCATGGGTATGATCTGCTTGAGAGACTGAGCCTGTTGCCTGCAGAGTGGCGCTGCCAAGCGCAACCATGTGGGATAATCGCCAGTAATCTCAATTCGCAACGCTGTGTTCCAGACATAACGTTTGGGGCTACAGGGCACATGGACTAATCGTGTGGCGGCAAACAGCAGCAGCGCTGACTGCTGCTTGGCTTGTGTACTGCTGGCACACAAGACCAAGAGACTTTAACTTGCTGCAGTGAACAAGTAAAACCCCTACATGTCCTCACACGAGCCTTGTGTGTCAAGAGTCTGCTGCAGATTGAACCCAACATATCGGCGCATGGTTGCATGTCCATACATGTGTACACTGTGTTGACATTCAACCACTGGCAAGTGACACTTGCCAGTATTGGCACTGCAGGCTTGCCTCTTTCAAGCACTGACATGCTATAATACTCACTGTCAAGGACCTTAGGTAGTTGCAGCTGCACAGAGAACATGCATCAGCAGTAACTGCTCAGGAAACTTCTGGGCTGTCTTGCTTTCTGGCCCCCACACTGCCGAACATACTGCCCAGGGTCTGCCTGGTGTACTGCCCCACTGACAGGTTGCAGCTCACAGTACACAATGAGTCCAGCATTGCTGCCTGTCCCAACCAGCGACACGTGCACAATACAGCAGTCATGGCAGGCACCATTAGGCAAGGGGTTGCCTCATGTGGTGTGTCACAAGATCTGGTCTCTGCAACTGCAGAGACCAGCCATGACACGTGTTGCTCTTTGTTGTGGTGGCTTTTTGCAGCCACTGCAAGAGCATCCCGTGCATCTTGTCACACTAGCAGAGCCCATCTGGAGCCCCTGCTGCAATGCACCACCTGCACTGTGCAAGCTCGCACAACAACACGCCAGTCTGGTGCCAATGTTCCCACCAATCACCATCCAATTGAGAGGCGTTGCCGCAGTCCCCAATCTGCCTGCAAGTGCCTACGTGCAGCAGAACGTCTGTTCGCCTCCACTAATCTCTACTGCTGCATCAAACGGCGTCCCAAAGCACCAGCAGCTTGCCTAGCTGGCCGCTGGGCTGGGGCTGCTGGCCTGTCATACTCGAAGGGTTTTGCAGCCTTGTTGGACGCAAGGCGAGCAAGCTCCAGGGAACGTGCTGCTGTCTTGATGCCATCTGCTGCGCCGTTTGGGCCTGCAGCAAGGCTGGAAACGACTGCCAGGGATGAGCTGATAGCTGCAGACTCACGGGGCCAGAGCCATTGGTTCTGCATGAGGTGGCGACGGATGGTGTTGTGCTCCATAGCGCTGCTGCTGCTGTCTTCGACATCAGCACCTGCGCCAACGAACAGGCATTGATGAGACAGACATGCAAGTTGCGAGATCAGTCTGTCAGTGTAGTGTCATCAGGCGTGCCAGACGTTGCCCCCTGGGTTGATGCTGCTGCTGTGGCTGCATGAACAAGGCAGCTCAAGATACCTAATGTTCAAAATATACTGAGGTGTTTCTATTTAGACTTGGGTAAATGACAGGATCCGAGAGAGCATAAACACTAGGGGTGCCAGATGTGGTCCCTGCCAGGGTCCCTGCTGTTGTGCTGTTGCTGCTGGTTGCTCTGCAGTGAAGAATGCTGTCTAGAGCACATGCAGAGCGCAGTGTTGCTCATCACAAGCAAGTGTGTTTCTCAACGACCTGATTCATTAGGCAAGCCCCCCCGCAAGCTCGCCCGCAAGTCACGGACCTTGGGCAACTGCAATCAACAAAAGCAAGCATACCGCCGCCCTCCTCAGCATTCTTGTGTATCGCAAATGTGAATTTTAAGCTTGCAGTCCGCTATTGCGCCGATTCTGGCGTTGCGTTTGGCGAGCGTGCTGGAACAAGGGAGAGCACTAGAGGAAGTCGTGTGAAAGTGTTCAATAAGCGAGTGACACGTGTTGCACAGCACCAGAGGATGTTGAAAAATCACTGCGTACTTTTGAGCTGCACATGGTCAGCAGGCACCAGTGTTCGTATTTGTCAACACCGTTAGACCGGGACCAGTGGGCCAGCTGTGACTTCGATGTGCAGGACAGCCCAGGACGTCGCCTGTTACAAAAACATCAGAAAAACAATAGATTGAACCACTATTGAGGTTTTACCACCGCTTGACAAGCGACATGACCATCATCAGTCCGTCGAGGGGGTTGCCAGTCTTGTTCTTGCGGCGTGCAGCCTGCTGTGCAGGGGTCAGGGGCTCAGCCTGCAGTCCGTACAGCATGCAGCAGAAGTTCGTTTTGTGTCTTGGTGCTGCTGTGCCCTCCCTGACACCATGATGGTGAAGATTCGCGCGTGGACTTCATCACAACCGCACCCAAGCATGAAACACCGACCAGGCAGCTGATTGGGCAAACACAAAATACAGCTGTTGCTGGATACCAAGTCACTTCTCCTCTACACAATCACGTCAGCGATACAAACTGATAGCAAGCTGCATGATGATGCCACACCCACCAAAGCCTCGCATCATCACATGCCACTATACCACACCCGCCCCCTGGCCTGCGCCCAAGTCTTTCCCCACACACCTCAGGCGTCACAGCTGCCAGCGCAGTCCGCCAGCCAATCATCAGCACTCCTGTGACGCCCAGAGCAATGCCGATGAAGGACATTGCGGGCACATAGCCCCTGCCAAGGCTGCGGATGGCCACACCCAGAGGCACCCCCAGGGCCCACGTCTTTGCGGCTGCCGCTGCAGCTGGCCCCACCTTGCCGCCCTGTGCCTCCTGCCCAAAGCCACCCAACAGCGACCCAGACGTGAACCAGCCTGCACACCAACCAGCAGCACATGACATCGTGTATGTCGATACAGGACACAGAAGGAAGGTGAGGGAGCAGGCACTGATGGGATGCACCCATGGGTGCACCTGCCAGCAGGCTGTGGGTGCTGACCATAGCTATGCAGTTTCATCTGACCCAAGCCACACTGAACACTGGAGCATTGGTAGAATCTGTCATTGCATGTTGAGACTCCCCTCCATGTTGCACAATTCCTTGCAGGAGTTTTGGGCAGGAGTTTTGGGCAGGTTCTCATGCCTTCAAGTGATACCACTGGGCTGCATGTAGGATGGCAACCAATCTGTCCAAGCACTCCACACACTCAGCCAGCCTGCCACCCCTCAAGAGTCTGAGAGCTGCCACGAGCATGCAGCACCGCTGCCAGGCCAGACCTACTAGGTTGAAGAATCCAGGCTTACCTAGGATGAATGGCAGCGCCGTGTTGAACGTGTCCGACACGGTCATTGGCTCCCCATGACTGTGCCGCCCTACCGCAGCGAATGCCAGCAGCACTGCAAGGTCACCTGCAGCAAGCAGCGCCAGGCGCCTGCAGCACATGACAGCAGCAGCAGCACCACCACAGGGCAGCATTTGCGGATGTTGCAGGCACACGCAAATCGTCTATGCGTGTGAGCCAGTCAGGCACGACCTTGGAAACCTTGGACCGCAGGGCGCTATTGACAGTGACTCTATGGTGACCCAGAATCTGCTGTCGGCACCTCAGGTGACCTGTATGCAGCTCTGGCTGTCAGCATCTGCAGTCTTGCAATACACTGCTGCTGCTGCTGTTGTGCTGAACCTCCCGCTGCACTCAACCATCTACTTTCGACCGTGCACTACTTTTGACCAGTGCTGCTGCACTAGTGCACAGAGCACTCACTGTGTGGAGGTCCCATCAGACTCGCCCCTGTCGACAGAAGCTATGCCAGAGAAAGCCTCTGGCACCTCATCAAGCCGCACCATCTGTGCCACGGGCGCAGTACAGGCAGCAGCACAGACAGGGAGACAGGCCACGACATGAGACACGTGGTGTGTCTTGTGATTGTGTATCAACGTGACATGCAGGGTGCTGACACAATAGGACCAAGCTGAGATGAGCTGCATGGCTGCACATGATGATTGACCAAACGAGCAGGTGTCACTACGTAGATGGGCAGTGCATATCATGGGCGGTAAATCTCACAAATATGTCCTGCTGGTGGGACCATGCTGCTGCATACGATGTCTTCCCGTGCTCAGGAGCAGACTGGACAACCGCTGTGGGTGCTGCAGCTGCACACAGCTGCGGCCTAATGTGCTGCGCTCTGACACTCAGAACATAGCTTAACAGAGGGCTGCGCATGGGGTCCGACCACACATAGAACCAAGCCCTCACCTCGACGGGCTGCCCTTCTGGGCCCATGATCAGAGGCCTCCCATTGGGACCCATCATCATGCCAGGTCGTGGGGTCTGCTGTTGTTGTGGCCTGGGGGCCTGGGGCGCCTGGCGTCCGGAAGTGCTAGGCTCCTGATTGGAAGAGGCAACAGCCACCAGCCGAACGCGACCGCGGGGTGCTGTAAGGGCTGCTTGTGTGCGCAGTGCTACAGCTTGCATGATGATCTGCTGTCCTCCAACGGACTTGCTCTGCTGTCGTTGATGTCGACAAACTCCTTGTAGCCCACAGTGATACCGTAGGCATGTTTCAGTGGCAGCATTTACCAGTACGGTCTACTCCGCACTGTCAACGTCATTGACAGTGACAACCAAGATGCTCCGAAAGGCTGACGAGGGGCCCTGTCGGCTGTGTTCAGTGTATTTTGATGAAACTAGTTACGTATAAAACCGTCTAAGTCAGTACAGCTGGGCTGGGACCATAAGAGGTGGCATGGGGTTGCGAGACTGGCACTGGTGTGCACTTGCTGGCACTGGTGTGCAAGGAACATTGTCTGGAGTCTGATCCAGGCGTTGTTGACTTCAAGTGTGCACAGGGTAAAACATAATTACGTCCAAGACAGTGATTACAAGTCAAAACTGATAACTCATAGTCAGCTGACAAGTCCTGTACCGGCCTGTGGCACTGACAGCACAGGGGATATGCGCACCGCTCTGCACGCACACCGACACATCACACAACACCCAACACGAGTGTCTACAAAAGCCCCGAGTTTCCCACCAAAAGCAATACAAAAAGCCTAAGGGTTTGACCCAGATGCAACAAACAAGGCCAGGGTTCTCACCTCAGAGCCACACAGTCCTCACAGCCACATGGCCCTGCAGCATTGCTACAGCACCAGACTGGGTGCAGACTGCATGCTGAACACAACACGCTGCCTGCCGCCTTGCCATGACAGGCAGGGGACAGGGCAAGCCTGCACCTTGCACATCGAAAACAGCCATGCTCACTCACACACACGGCAGGGTGCAGTCAGCACACACAGGTGCTGAGCGGCACATCAACCTTGGCTGTCTGACACAACTGGCTGGCTGCCTACTTGCGCACCAACGGTGTGCGCAGCCTGCCCACAGACTAGACACAACTCCCTCAAAATAAACCTAGTACACAACTAGTCAGCCGTTGCAGGCCTGCAGCTCGTACCACCTAGCTTGCTTGCGAGTGCGTGCCTGAACAGGCAAAACCACACAGCTGCAATTGGTACCCTGGGCATTGCAGACCAGCCGACAGGCACAGTCACCGCCCAGGCCACACCAACCAGATGCATGCCAGACACTCCAGCGATGCACACTAGGTCAAGTGACACACACCTACATCCACCAGCTGCTGAACGTGCACATCTGCAACACACCCAAGCCACCTGAGGTCGGCTGGGACCAGGACGCAAAGCATGAAACTCTGGAAAGTTCCAACTCACGCACCACAAGTCCCAACCCCTGCCAGCTGCGAGGAAGCCATGGGAGAGGGCCTGCCGACAGCAGAGCCGCACAGTGATAAGGCTCAGCAACAGCGTCGCCTTGGTGGAAGCACACACTTGCTGTGGCAGAAGACTGTGTGGCAGCCAGCACGCATGTGAACTGGTGCATGTGACTGGTGTATGGTGGGGCACTGCCACTCCTGTTGTGGCAGACCTGTTGTCGCTATGTGAGAATTAGCTACAGCGCCCCCAAATATGCACTGGCTACAGTACCTGCACCATGTGCATGATGAAGGGTCAGCATAACAAAGCACGGGGTGACACACCACAGCGCAACAGGTTGTCAAGTCCAAACCAGAAAACACACGCAACGTGCCGTCAGAAGCGGTCAAAAGCACCGGTGCAAGTTAGGCAAAACACACCCTTCCACGTGCCAAGCGCTGCAGTGCCTCGAAATCTGCAGGCTGTAGTGTCCAGGCCTAAACACAATACCCCAATCCAAGCACCGGACCGCTAGGGCAGCCATCAGTGTCTGAGGCGAGAAAGGTTGACTCAGTCAGGTGCAGGGCCTACAGTGCGACAGCACAAACAGCTCGCGCGCACGCAGGACCCCAGCAACCAAACAACACAACAAAAAACCACAAGGGCCAACACAAAAAGAAGGCAGGGGCAGGGTGGGTTGGCGAGCAACCTCTCCGGCCACTGCAACACATAATAACACACAGCACAATCACTGTGATGCCAACCCCACATCAGTAAACGGTGATGAATGATTGCGCATTTGCATGCCGCCCCCACATCAGCTGATCTGCCTAAATGTGTGCTTGCTCACAAGCGATATACGCACGAGAAGCACACCAGCAAGATGGCAATGCAGGGCCTCAGAGCAACTGCACCTTGCCCTGGCTCACACAGGACTACCAAAGGCCGCCCCAAGACAAACCTGCAGAGCCCTTTGCAAGGGAGTGATCACGCAGGCCCTAGGCCACCTGCATGCATCCACGCTGCATCCTATGCTCATATGCATGCAAGCTTGAGTGGTCGTGCTCATGCATGCATTCATGGCAGATTATCAGCCCTACTGATACACACTATCTACCCTGCCAGTGCTCACTGGTCGCAACAGCAGCCCACACAGCAGTAAAACCAGGGGCTGGGCTGTCAGGCTTATCCAACAGCCCCGACCCCCCTGCAGCTACCTTGCAGCACTTCCATGCACAGCTCAAGTGCAGGGGTGCCGCATGCAGCCCACCCACACTGTGGGTGGCCTGCCACACCTCAGCCGACCCCCAACAGCCAACCTCCAGTACAACCCACACCTATCCACCCAAGAGCCACACAAATGCATGCTGCCTGGGTCCCATTCCCCACTCCCTCACAACATTGGTTCAGAGCCTTGAACACGATTGCTGAGGTTGACCCCAGGGCTGCCGGGCGTTTTCTGTGGGCCAGGTGTGTCTCAAAGCAGCAGAGTGCATGCTGCAGGACCCCTGGCCACTTGCAGAGCCACACGTACCCACAGGGAGTGCACGAATGGTGGTGCCACGCGTGCACAGCACCCATAACAGCAGGAAAAGGGAATGCCAGGTGTGCTCTGCACACTGAGTTGGCCAGCAGCATCACATGGCTGGCTACCAGCCCACGCACCCACACACAAACTGCCACTCATGCAGATGACAAGGTCTGCCGTGCCCACACTGCTGCTGTGCATTGTGAGCACAGCAGCAAGGTTGCTGTGCAAAGGATCCCACAGTGTCAGCTCCACAAGCCCCGGTGCATTCATCCCCGTGTTCTGCAGTGTTCACAAGTTCACCCACCATGCCCAGCATCGTGTGCCTGCACCTGCAGGTGATGTTGCAGGTGAGGTGCGGCAGATGCGCTCCCCACGTCGTCCACGCACACATGCAAGCACCCAGGCATGCGCCCTCACCCCTACACACAAGGACGGCAGTGGGGCAAGGGGCAAGATGATATGCCAGTCATGATGCATGGATCCAAACAAGCCACGTATGCATCCCGTTCCCATGCGGCACAGGCCACAGTGATGATGCAGAGACACAGCCATCTGCATGCTGCTTGCACGCAGCTGCAAGGCAGCAGAACCAGCTGCTGTGGCTGCAGCAACTCTGTGCTGAGCACTGCCATCGCACAGTGGCACAGCGCATGCACAGAACCAGACGGGCATTCAGAGTCACCACGTGAATGGCAAAGTCAAAGTGCAAACCCCCCAACTACAAGCTACTGGACTTGTCTTGAACCCACATTTAAGTCGGCCATGGAGCCTGCTGCTTCAGCTGCAACAAAGACAGCCACCCACTGTCCCCAGGCATCACACATGACCCTGTTGCAAGGTCGATGCCACTACAACCATGCAGGCAGCGCCGATAGTGTGACCCCCCGTAGTTCACACTACTACTGCGGCACTCCCACCACCACCACTCCCACCACCACACACACCACGCGCAAGGACCCAAGGCAAGGCGCAAGCCCAGGCAATGCCTACAACTGGATTGCCAGCTGCCCAGTTTGTTCAGCACCCGCTGCTGCACGCACCGACCAAGCAAAAAGACGCATCCCGAGCCTTCTCATATACCAGACGCCCTGCCACTGCATCTGCTGCTGGTTGCTGCTTGCGTCTGCAGGTCCGCACAAGCTGCCGGCAGAATTTGCTGGTGCTCCACTTCGAGCAGCACGCATGCACTGCCGCTGCTGCTGCAGCGCTGC
>QAXK01009457.1:0-15829 GCA_004335735.1 Chlorella sp. KRBP | reverse complement strand
TTGGTCCTGCAGCCAACCATTCTACCACCTGCTGGTGGAGGTGTCAGACTGGGGCTATGACGCATCCCAGCCCCCAGTGGCATATGTGGCACAGGAGCTGCTGGCAGCACCTGAGGTGGAGGACGACAGAGCCACATGGACCCAGGTGGGTTACGTAATCTGACTGTGCATTATGTAATCGCCGCTGTCACATGGTTTGTGCAGTACCTGAGGACCAGCGTGGGTCAGATCTGCTCCTTGTTACACTCCTGACCTCACATGCTGCCCTTATCAGTGCGACTTGAGGATGTAGCCACTGGCAAGAGCCAGGTGCAGAGGGGGTGAAGCCCCTTGGCAGTCACCGAGTTGGCCGCAAGCCTTGGCAGTCTCGCATCTTCCTGGAGTCCAGACTCAACTCCCCGTCTGTATGAGCCCTTGCTGTGCTGTTCTGCTGGTTCCGTGTGCTCGTCTGCAGGTGTATGGCCCAGATGCGTTGCAGCACCCCTATAGCTACGTGCTGTTCCTCGGCCAGGACGCGCGGGGCGACATGATACCCTGCCGCCAGCTTCGGGACAAGTATGGAGCGCGCAGGCGGGACGTCTACAAGCCTGGGTCAGAGCCCAAAGATGGCGACGAAGATGGTGGTGATGATGCGGGAGAGGGGGGCGGGGGTGGTGAAGGGCCCGGGCCTAAGGACGGGGGTGCTGGTGGAGGGGGCAGTGGCAGGGTCATCATCCCCGGCATTGACATGTCCTCACTGGATGACACATGAGTAACCCCACTGTGTCACACGTGATGTCACACATGATGAGTCATCCGCGGCCAGTGAGTGGCGCAAGTGACGGTGGCTAGCTCACTGGGTGTTGGTTGGCCAGCAGTGACACTGCAGTCATCACCAGGCCGGGGTCTGTGAGTGGTTGACACTGCAGCGGCAGTGCTTCTGCCGGGTGGCGCATGTGTTTTGGATGGCTCCCTAGCGGGTGTCAACTGTAGGCAGGGTTTAGGATAGGCACATGCTGCAGGATGGCGCATGCATGTTTGGCATATGTGGTTGGTGTCTGCAGTTTCGCATGTGGCAGCTTGTAGTCATGGGCTTTTGGTAGGCCTTTATTTGGGATGGAGAGTTCGACAAGGGTTGCTGGGTTGTTTGGTGGATGTTGCTGCTTCTTGGACTTTTCTGGCACCTTGCTGCTGTGTTGTTGGTAGGCTGCAGTCAATCATAGATGAGGCCAGGCTACACTTCACATGTTTCTGGTTTTTCAAAGGGGACCATTCTGTTCTCTTCATCTTGTGTGTAGTGAGCACGGACTTGCGAGTACTAGCACTGTGTGCCAGCCTGCAGCCGAAGGCTTGGATTACTGTTGAATTCCAATCGCATGCTTGAGACCTGGCCACCCGGTGATATAGCTAGCAAGCACTGGCCCAACACATGGGGCAGCACAGGTTTTATTGAGCAGACATGTGGGCAGGCATGTGGACAGACATGTACATACATCAGTGTCACAATGTCACTTACTTCAGAGGGTGGGGTGGCCAGTGGTTTAGGTGCAGTACACAATACCAGTCAGCCACTACAGAGGCATGTTGACACTGTTTCAGGGCTTGCTGGAGCTACTTAGCTGGAGGGCGCACAATCGTCTGGTCATGCTAAGGTCGTTTCAAAACGAATTCACGAAACGAGTTCTCACATCACTGACGAGTCTGGAGCATGCATGCCAGTCATACTACTACTGGTTGTCTGTGGGATGTCAGGCAACAAAGCTGGCGCTGCCAGCAATGGGCCGCACTGGGTTGTCCTAGGCATGGTGCCGTTCTAGAGTTGGCATCCCAACACAAAGCATGCCTACCAGCCGCTGACTAAGCACCAGGGCCTCAGGCTAGATCCACACCCCAATCGATGCCTTAGGCCACATGCAGACCCACTGGCAGTGCCTTGGGTCCAACAGAAAGCCTTCAAACTCTTCCCAGGGGCCTTTCCTCTAGTCAGTCTCACGCCTAGATCCCAACACAATCCACCCCACCACAACCTTGATTTCGAGGCCTCCACCCAACTAAATACTGCCTGCCAGTCACCGGTGGAACCCAACCCAAAGGCAAAGGCTCTGGGGGCCCACACTGCAAAACCCATGCCACAGCTGCAGAGAACCAGCCGCTTGCGCTGAAACTCTGGGGTTGTTGGCCGCGACAGAACACTGCCTGCAAGCAGAACTGATAGACTGATAACCCTCGCCGGCCAGGCCAGAGGCCCGGTCAGGCAACAGCACGTGGCCAGCCCACTTGCAAGCAGCATGACCCACCAGGCCATAGTGAAGTTGACCTTTAGGCTCTGGCAGTGCACGGCCAGCTCAGGAGCAAAGTGAGCCCCTTCTTTCTGCAAGTTTAGTGGCGGCGTGAGGTGTGCATCACCTAAGGCTGCTGTTGAGTGCAACCTGTCAAACGGTGATGCTGTGCCTGCTACTTATGACGAATACGAATCCAACCCCCCCAAAGGACAAGTATACTTCAATAATGATTTGTCCACCGCGCAACCTGTGAACTGCTGCTGCTTTGTGGCGAGGCAGGGTTGGAAGCAGATGGTTTGGGCCATCGTTACAACCTCCGCCCCGCCTTGTCTGTCAGCAGCATTCACAGGACAACGTTGAGGCGTAAACCAGCAGCAGCTGCAATAGGCTGTGCCCCAAACCACCCCTGCGGCAGTTTCGCGCTCGATCACACACATGCAAAAATATCAAGAAGCATCAGATCAAACGATCACACCAAGGCACTTTCCAACAGCACGGTCAAGAGCTCTTGAGGGCCTGTGTCCAGCACCTACTGCTGCTGGTTACGTACCCAGCCACGTGTTTTGGACACCGTACGGCATCTGCACCTCGGGTGCTGCAACTGCTAGCTTACTTAGCCACACTACCAGGCATGGCGGGTTGTTGCAGAGGCATAATAAATGCAATGCCCCTTGCACAACACCTGCTTGCCGCTAATGGCCCATCAACAGCTCAGCATGGAGGAGATAGCTCACAACATGCTGGCTAAGGCCGGTCCTACTAGTTGGCCGCCACGATGGAAGTTCGCAACATGACGGCCGACTACACTAGCAACCGACCCCCCCCCCCACACGTTGGACGTATCCACTAAGTTGTACAGCATGCGTGACTGAGAGCACAAGGCGTGCAAGACACTGCCTAGGGAGCAGCTCACAGCTTTGCCTCCCTCAAGTGCAACAGCTGGCATTTGGTGAGGACAATGGGTGCAAATGCACATGCAACAAGCACTATCCTGCCGTGGATGGCCTGCTGGGAAGCACAAAACACGCACGTAGAGTTTGTCAACCACAGGTGCTTCCCAGCAACGGGACAGCCCCAACCCCTATCTAACAACACTTCATAACACATTGCCACACAGCCTGCCTGTTGCAAGACATATCATAACATATCGTAACATGTCACAACATATGTATGATACCATGTAGGCTAAACAGCTGGTACATATGAAAGGCGGGCTCAGACACAGCCCCTCATACCACAACCACCTCCCATGCTATGCAGCCACTCCCACCTCAAAAGGTGAACAGCCTGGATATTTCCCGGTCACACAAAGTTACGCCAGCCAGGGGTTGAACACAGCCTCAGATGTTTGGGACCTGCCCCCTTGCCCAAAAGCAACCAGGCATCCTGCACCAAGCATCCTGCAAACACATGCATCCCAGGCTTTGCTGAAGGGTGTGCAGTGCACAGCCACCAACCCACTGGCAACCAGCGGATTGCCACTGGCGTGGCCAGGTTGAGGTGATTGGTTGAGGTCAACCCAACACCTACCTACGGCTCAGCAGGAGCTGCCGAAAGTCACCAGCCACCCCAAGTGTGATTTCCGACTGGTAAAAATAAATATAACACTGGTAAAAGTATAAGACTGGTAGAAATAAATATAACACTGGTAAAATTATCAGACTGGGTAAGATAAAAAAGGCCGGTAGTACTGCAGCATGCATCAGGGACGCGCTCGTCACACAGTGCAAGCGTGCAATGTAAACAACTCCAGGTGGGGCCCCAACTGTGAGAGTGTATGTGTGTGTGCAATACAAGGAGTGTACCTGGTGCTGCACAACGGGAAAACTCAAAGCACAAGATGCACCCTGCCCAAACACCACCCTCTCTCGCAACCTGCATGTCTCAATGCGTCCAATAGCCTAGTGGTATCTGGCTCCTACCAACACAGAAGCACAGTCCAAGCATCGGCGGTAGGAAGCCTTTGAGTGACAACAGCCTCTGGCTGGTGGCGTGTCACAGCAGTCTGCAACGCCACCATTGCTGTGACTCGTCGCTGTTCTGCAGTGGGACCCTCTCATTGCTGGCCTGCCACCGGTACCACACCGGGGCTGACATCTGGTGCTGGTGCGTGCGCAATGTTTTGGTTGCCGGTGGAGGTCCTCGGGGGGTTGAGGGTGTAGATGGACGTTGCGCAGGACTGGGCTGCATCGTCGCAGACCGTCAGCTCATTACTACCAGCCGTGCTCAGGGGGACGTACAGACGGCCCAGGAAAGTGTCCAGGCCAACGGACCCAGGTCCCTTGGGGATGTTGGTTGACACACAGTTGATGACAGCCAGTCCATCGATATCGCACACCAGGACCTTGCTCATGGCTGTCTGGGAAAGGTACAGCTTGCTTGCATAGCTGTCAAGCCACACGCCATTGACTTGGCCGCCCAATCCAGTGGTGATGCAAGTGGTGTTGTCAACAACGCCGTCGGTGAGGGGGCAACGAGTCACGCCAGTGCTGCCACCGTACCACACTTGACCGAGGCCCACGTCGACGCCAATCGGGTTGTCCGAGACTTCGATGGTGTCGCAGTCCGTCATGGTCTGTGTGTTGTTGCAATATACGATCGCACTCGTCGGGTTGGACACCGCGACGTATGCCCTTGATTTGTCGTCAGCAAGTGCGACTTGCGCGATACCAGGCAGACCATTGGCGCCGAGGCTCGATGTCGTGCTGCAGCCTGTGAGCTGTCGGCTGTACCAGTCACATACGCGGACACCGGCTGGGGATGTCTGTGAGATCCAGACTTGGCTGCCCTTGACGTCGATCCCCACGGGCCCATTGAGTGCTGGCGTGTTGCCGAAAGCGCCAGTGTTGCTCACACAGCTCTGCATCAGCAGCAACAGGAAACCATTCCAGGCTCAGGCAGGGTGATGCTGTTGCACTGCCTGACACTGCATCATGCTCAGTACGAGCGGCAGGGACATGTGAGGTGCAATGGTAGCTGAGATCATGATCAGCCAGTGACGGGCAAACTAGCAGGCAATTAGGAACCAGCTGCCTGCCAGTTCAGGCGAGCACCCTGAGCTGTAACTGAAGGATGGCCCAACCACCCGTCTTGCAGCGCCCTCCTCTCACCTGCAGCGTTCCATTGTTGTCATTGCAAATCACCACCTGCACGCAGCAAGTTGGGAGAGACAAAAGGGTTGCGTCAGTTCCCTAGTCCACTCAAAAGAGCACAAAGCCTTTGTGCTGAGGCTCAGCACAGAGTCACCGAGGCAAAGGGCCATTGTACAGCCTGAGGCTGCCGCGCAGAATACAGGTTGCATGGAGACACACATGACACCGGCAGTGCCCTAAAGAGTCTGGACACACTCAGCCTGAGATGTACATAGCACGCTGTTGATCTTGCATTCAGTGAGTTATTCAATAATCCAATAGTATTCACCTCGTTGGCGTTTTGGTCGATGAGGAACGCTCTTGGGAAGGGTGTGCTTCCTGATGAGCAGACTGAAGGCACTGGGGTGGACCAGAAGGTGGCGGACCCGTTGAAGATACACGTGGTCCGGGGCGGGTCATCTGCCGTGAAGCCTGTACGGCACGTTCCGTAGCAGGTTGTACCCGCGTCTGCTGATGTACAGGCGCTTGGCCAGGAGCCCAGGTCAGAGACACCTGAGGGTGGTGCGCCGTTGCAAGCTGCGCAAGCAGGGAAGGTTGCGGAACGGCCGGGCGACATGGGTCAAAGGGCAGCGGTGAGGTTGCGGAAGTCACTAGAAGTTGAAGAGCAGGGTGCCATCCACATGATATGTATACAGTTGTGGGGCGGAGTATGCCAGTAGGGTTGCAGCGCTGCTCTGCACTAAGTGTTGTTGCAGACTGCAGGAACACAGCACAGTATCGTAGCAGGCAGGTGCCTTGTTCAAGTAGTGTCTGTATCGATGAGCTGCCGTCTGTATCGATGATCACCACTGCACTCAACATTAAACGTGCATGGTGAGACGCCACAGGCCAGGCGTTTTATCACGTTTTTGTTGCGTGTAAGAGGGCCTGCATACCTGGACTTGCAGAGCAGCGTCCCACGAAGCTGCCAGCATCCCACCCGCCGTTTTCGCACTTGATGGTAGCACCACCAAACAGTGGTCCGTTGTTGCACACCGCATTGCAGGAGCCTCCTGGGCTCACATTGCTGGTGCAGTTAGCGTCCCATGTGCCAAGACCGTCCAGCAATGAAGCTGGCGGTGCGCCAATGCAGACTGCACACAGCAGCGAGGGTTGTTGTGCACACACATGTTGTGTCAATGCTGAGTCACATCACCTGTGGACCTGCTGAAGAGATGTCATGGGTTGACACAGGGCTGACACACTGTGGCAGCATGCTGTTGCACACATTGAATGTCCACAGGGGTCTTTGGGCTGACAGGCAGCATCGTGAGTCAAAGTGTCTGCGTGCCCACTCATGACATGAATACTCAACATCGGATGCCACGCTGGGTGATCATACCCTGAATCATCGGCCGTGCTCTGTAGTGCCAATGTTTGCCGCAAAAACTGCAATCACTACGCCGTGCAATTGCACACCTCGGTTGCAGACACCCTCAGCGGTAGGGCTGAAGGATCCTCCTGTGGGTGAAAGTTCATCCGGCAAGCAGCGGACCTGGTACAGCGGCTGCCCGCCATAGTTGTTGTTGCAAGTTCCAAGGCAAGCAGAGTTGACAGGTGTGTTT
Source organism: Chlorella sp. KRBP (assembly GCA_004335735.1). NCBI lineage: Eukaryota > Viridiplantae > Chlorophyta > Trebouxiophyceae > Chlorellales > Chlorellaceae > Chlorella > Chlorella sp. KRBP. Next base: position 8,872 of record QAXK01009457.1, on the reverse strand, counting down.
GTGCAGCTGATTGTGAATGGCTGACCGTTGGTCACTGGCGCGGCCGCGGGTATGCCAACACACCCTGCAGCAAAGGCGGTCACACACAACAAGAACAGCAAGCATACGTGAGGCCCTGGCCCACTACGATGCCAGCAAGAGTGGTTCTAGTCACTGTGACACCCTGCTGCCAGGGAGCAACCAAAGGATGCGCAGATGTGTGGGAGAGTGTCACTGAGGAGCCCTAATCAGTCTTGCCGAGGTATCATGGCACAGCAATGTTGCGAGTTTGCATCTTGCAGCAACATCCACGTTGTCAAGCCTGTGCTGCCACTTTCATACAGCCAGTCGCAGTCAAAAAGCAGGATTGTGGGTACAGCTGTCCAGGTCTCAGGGCACCCTGCATGCCAAGCATGGCTTACTTGGTCCGGGGTCGGGGATGCAGTTGCCTGTCAGACTTTCGACATTCCAGGCCGGCAGTGAGTTAGGCACTCCTTGGCACTGCAGTGAAGGTGCCGTAGGGGATGGCACAAAGCCTGGGTTGCAGGTAGCTGTGCATGTGGAACTCTCCTGGGTCTGTCCACATGACCAAGTGGCATTGAAACCGTTGGTGACGTTTGTCGGCAGTGCTCCACAGACTGTGACGCAACAGCAGCAACCGTGGCACAGCAGGCACATGTTACGGTTAACTTAGACTCTTGAAGATTCAGAGAAGTAGAGGAGGGCCAGGGCCCAGCTCTTGCAACCAGCAAGCAGGCTGCGCACACCCAGAAGAACATTCATGGCAGAACATATTGCACAGCTGTGTATTCATTTACTGAGGCTTGCCGCATCCATAGCACAGCCATGCTCACCTTTTGTGCAAGCAGCGGGGACCGCAGGCAGGTTCCAGTCTGCAAACGTCGCATTCTTCAGCACGCACTGAACGGTGGGCTGGGCACTATTGTAGCCTTGTCTGCATGGGGCTGAGCAACTGCCTCCGACGGGGGTGTTCACACAGCTCTGAGGGTAGTCGTCAGTGTTCGTGGGCCATCCGCTTGGCGTAGTGGCGCACACTGCAGCAGCAAGGAACCGTGGGCCACACACTTGATTCGTATAGTGACCACTCGGAAGCAGCTTTGTACACACAGAGTAGTCCATGGCAGGGTCTACTGCTAGAAGCAGCAGATGTCTCTGATAAAGCCCATTACGCATAGAGCCAGCACACAATGGGCCGGGCACTGGATCTTGATGCCGCCAGATGTTTAGCGCCTTCTGGATACCACAAATGCAGCTGGCCTGGCTGTAAGTCACAGAGTTGCATCTTTAGATTAGGCTTTCCATGTTGGCAAGATGGCACTGATGGCCTCTCTCAAGTTGGACCCAGAACCTGAAGCTTGAGACTGAAGCCAGCACTTACCAGGAGCGCTTGTGCACTGCCCAGAGAAGGTGGTCGTGTCCCAAGTTGGAACATTTCCTGTGTTGGAGCAAGTGATACTGGCTGTGCCAAAGGTACAGCTTGCGTTACAAACAGTCCCCACCCGAGCATTGTTGCAGCTTGCCGGCCATTGACCCCCGTTTGTCAGGGGAGCTGACGGTATTCCTTCGCAACCTGCAGGGAAGACCGCATGGTCAGGAAGTGGCAGCAGCAGGGGCAGCAGCCATCAAGGCATGGATGAGTGGGCTGGTGGCATGCGGGCTAGCCTTGAGTAGTATCGGGTGCTGCAGTGACGTACCTGCACGGCATGACATCGCAGTACGGCATTATGAGGACGGGGGCTGCTGTGCAGCTCACCTTTGACGCAGCTGCCAGTGGCAGTTGTAGCCCAGGAGCCACCAGTAGGGGACTCATCCGCAACACACTGGATGGTTGGGCTGACGCCAACATACCCCGTGTTGCACTGCCCCACGCATGCAGACCCAGCCAGGGTGTTGATGCAGCTTTGAGGCCAGGGTTTCCCGTTTTCGATTGTGACATTGCTGGGGGGTGCTGTGCCACATCCTGCGGAACAGAACAGCAGCGACAGCAAGCGTTAAGGAGACAGCAACAGGCAAAAGCAACATGTTGACCATATGCCGTTTCCTCTACCCTGTGGCCGAGGGTTTGATACCCTAAACCCTTCAAACACACGGTGCAGCCTGTGTAGTGCTGGAACACGAACAGAGTCTGCAACACTAACCTAGTGGTCCGGGACCAACTTGATGTGCTTGTGTGACCCCATAGCATCATGCTGCTGCAGTTAAGGACACAACAGGCCGGGCCTCAGGCTCCTGCAGTGTGCTGGGGATATCATGATGTCCGTAACAACTAGTAAACATGGCCCCACCATCTTGCAAAGTAGAGTCAACACAGTGACTTACGAGGGCCAGGGTTGGGTGCGCATGCGCCTGTTAGGGAGGAGGTATTCCATGTCAAGTTGTTGCCAACCCTCTCACACAGCAGCGAGGGTAAGGAGGGCAGTGGGATCTGGCCGTTGGTACATGCGGTGGCGGTACAGCGCTGGCCAGGCCCTGTCAATGGGCAGTCCCAGGAAGCGTTGAGAGCCAGAATGTCTGCAGGCAGCTCAGGGCACACTGCGCAGCAACAAACAAAACGGCAGATGAGAGTTGTGGAGGGCTGTCGCTTGGCAAACCGCGTGGTTTCAAGCTACTCTGACAAAACATGAGGTCCGGCCGGTTCTTCTCCAGGCTGTTGGGGTTGGTTTCGAGTCTCGCATGTCACAGAGTAACAAAAAGAGTGGTACTTGAGCACATAGAGCCTTCAGTTATAGGCCGCATTGCAGCCTGTTGGCTGCTTTGTGGGTGCTGTGTGCCACAGTGTCAAACAGCACCCATGATGCACAATGTCACACAGCCTTTCCAGAGAGTGCCGCAGTCACTGCCTGCTCTTGCCAAAGTTGAGTCGTCACCATGGCTTGGGGTCCAAGCACTGCGCACCTGCCGCACAGCCTGTAGGGGAGACATTGGCGGTGTCCCACTGGCCATCTGTGGCATTGATTGCCTGGCACACCACTGTAGGTGCGGTAGGGTTGGCATTGTAGCCTGCAGACACACCAGCAGCAAACACATGTCTCAAGCAAGAGTGCGGGGTTTTTATGCATCATTAGGCACGTGTGATCTGAGGCCTTGAAGATGCTCACTCTGCACACAAGCACAACACAGAAAAGAGCCCAGTGCAGCTGTGACGGTAAACCAGTGAGCTTCACTACGTGCCACCAAGCGCTGGGCCAGTACATGCATGACATGGCACCACAATGTGCCTTCGCGCGTGCGCACTTACCGGTGTTGCAGGCTGCCACGCATGTGGCACCAACCGGCTGGTTGGCACAGCTTTGAGGAAAACCCTGTGTGTTTGCAGGTTGCGTGCTTGGGCGCGCCCTGCAGACTGCACACAGCAGAATTGAATGTCACAGCAAATGCCTCAGCAGGTAGAAGCTGTGGACTCGCAAGGATGCAAGAATTCTGCTCTGCCACAGGGTGATACTACAGTAGATCAAGGCAGAGATGAAAGCAAGCAACAAGCCCTGGCTGTCCTGTTGTAAACAGAGGCTCAAGCAGAGTCATGCAAAGCACTCTTGGGGTGCCTTATGGTTGGCTCCCAAGGTGAACGCTGTCTAAGGGTTTAGGAAACCCGACCCCAACGGCATGTGATGATGGCCCAAAGTCAGGCCATGACCGTCAGGCAAGGTGCTAGCAGCCAGCCTCACCAGGACCACTGGCGCCTGGGTCCGGTCGACATGCACCGGTCAGGGACCCCTCGTCCCAAGTGGCATTGGCCAGGCAGGTGAGCGCTGGAGCTGTGGGATTGGGGATGAAGCCAGATGAGCAGGTCGATTGGCAGGTCTGGCCTACCCCTGTGTCGCCGCATGACCATGTGGCATTCAGGTTGTCCACCAAGGCAAAGGGCAAAGCACCACACACTGCATGTAACAGATCAGACAGCAGCAGCAGACGACACTGATCAATGAAGTTCAGGCCACGCGCATTCTGCAGCTGTTTTGCCGCAACAACTGAGCCGCCCTCTGCCTGGGAGGGTGTGCTGGCTGCAAGGTGCACCATGATGTATACAGCACTGTGTTTCAGGATTCAACAGAAATCAGGCATGCTCAAGCAGTGGTACGCCAGGCCCAACAGGCCTCAACATCACTGGCCCAAAATTACAGGGCAATGTCTCACAGCGCAATGTGGACACAAGGACTGCCCTGCCAGGGTGCATTCCAGCTAGAGGGTGAACACCATGTCAGGCACCAAGATGTGTGAACAGACTACCGTCAGATCACACAGATCACCGTGTCCACACCTTTGCTGCACTGAGTGGGGTTCAGCCCAGCAATGTCCCAGTCAGCAAACGTGGCATTGACCAGCTTGCACGTAACCTGGGGAGGTTGTGGGTTGGCATTGTACCCTGCATTCATCCAGGCAGACAGGGCAACACAGTTTCAACCTCAACAGTTGAGGCTGGTGCAGGTGACAAGAAGGTATGCAGGTGCAGGCGATAAGCAAGCATCCAACAAAGCTATGTCTGAGGATGAGTCACTTGGCCTCTGAGGCTTCACTCAAGTACTGGATCAGGCTTCCGTTGGAACACGATGATGGTGCCCCTGCACAGATCAGCACTAAGCGGCCAGGGCTAAACAGCCTGCCAGTGGGCCATGCAAGATCATAGGCCAACACCCTTGCTCTTTCTCTCTCTTGACCAACAGGAACAAGCCCTGGGACCGGTCGTGTCACTCGGTGACGTCCAGGTCACCGACAGCCTTTCTGCTGTGCGGCACAGCCACAAGCCAGAACACACCACACACCTGAGCGACAGGTCGTAGTGCAGTTTGCGCCCACGGGAGCGTTCAGACAGCTGCTTGGAAAGCCGTTTGTGTTGACTGGCTGCAAGTTGCCTGGGAGGATAGGCACGCTCGCACACACTGCAGCAGGGGATGGCAGGTGATGGGCGATGCAAACAGTAGATGTCAGACGCGCATCGCACCTGGAGTATCGGGTACGTACGGTCACCATGCTTGTGGCTGTTGCTCAGGAGGCCTTCGTGCTGGGTTCCTTGGAAAAAAATCAATTGTTGAGAGACTTCTCAAGTTGAGAAGCTGCTGTGTCAATCTCAAAAACACACAAAACAAGACGGAGGCACTCCACACTGCCTGACCTGACGATTATACCACATTATGCGCATGAGCAACGTGGACGTACCTGGTGTGCTTGAGCAAGCACCGGTGAATGACCCCCACGTTGTTCCGCCACTGCCGTTGTCGATGCATGTGACTGTGGCCGAGCCAAACGGGCATGTGGCTGCGCAAACCTTGCCTTGGGCTGTGTGGTTACAGGACGCAGGCCATGTGCCATCAATTGGGAAGGTGGCGGCATCTGGGACGGAGTTGCAAGCTGCGTGGCAGATGTGGAAGCAATCAGCAGTGAGATGAGTGCAGAGCAGTTAAGCCCTTTGTTGAGGCAATGAGCTGAAACAACTGATGTGGGCAGGGCAAAGGTGGGCTCATTGGATTGATTGGAGTCTCAAGGCAGTCTGGCACTTGCCAGGTAATCTGCTCAACCAAAGCCACACAAGCAGCAGGATTGCATGTCACCAGTGGTGTCACGTTGCCAAGTGCTGCCGAAGCCTGCTAGTGGCAGTGTGCTCTTCATGGTTTCCACATAAGCACACATGGCATGTGCACAGCACAGTGTGCCTAAGCACTGCACCTGTGATTGAACGACTTACCCTTGAAGCAACTGCCTGATGGTGCAGCCCATGCTCCGTTTGCCTGGCAAAGGGATGTCACTGGGGTGTTGGACCAGAACGCTGCATGGTGGGAGACAGGGACACACGTGGGTAATACAAAATTGACGGACGGTATGCCAGAGGGTGCAGAACAACACTGTTGACGTGCACATGCCACAGGCAGTAGTACTGCAACACAAATAAGCTCGTCAGTCTGCTGCAGGGCGGTGCTGACCTGCTCTGCACCCGCGAGTGCAGTTTTGTCCCACGAGGGTGCCAGCACAGGTAGGCGACCAGTTTGAGTTGGGAGGGCCAGTGGTGGGTGATCCTGAACATGTTGTTTGTGCTTCTGCACATGCAACGAGCAGTGCAAGTAGCACCGCTGCTGCAAGGCCCCGCATATTGCTGTGGATCTGGCAGGCAGACTGGTGCTTCCAGTAACTCCCAGCTGGGGGCAGGGACAGTGGTAGGTGGAGCACCGTAGCAGGACAGCACAACACCGAACCTGCGCAGGGCAAACATCATCGATGATCAATAAAATTTAGTAAAGGTGCTGAAGCCGAACTCGAGGCATCGCGAAGCTGTCTGACTTTCTACAGCACGCGAGGGCAGTACAGGCAACCATGGTATATGATGCTTCTGGAGGCAAGACAACGCTGTAAGACATGTTTATAGCATCATAAAACTTATTCTGACTCTGTGCCTGCCAATCCCCCATGTCTGCTTGACGACAACATGTACTGGAAGCAGTCTCTAGCTCGCTGCTGCTGAAGAGTAGTAAATACCTGATGCTCAAACTGTCTCTTCAAGAACTTTCTGGACTGGTGAGAGCTGTACTGCCCAAGACTGTACACAAGACTTGTCGCGGTGAACGCGTGCCGGGCAGTCTACTAGCATGTGTAAGCAGCATACGTTCATGCAGGCACTTGTGCGCCTACTGACTCCACTTTGTAAGCGCAGAAGGCGATATAGCCAGTCAAAACGGGTTACGTTGAACGACGCGTTTTTAGGCTGCGGTAACAAAGATGACATAGGCACATTAGTACCGCTATTGCAAACAGAACCATCAAACTTCATGATATATAAAAAGTTTACGAAAAATGAAAAGTGATTATTTCTAAGCAGGTTGGGGTGGTGTTGATGCGGTGGTATGTTTTGGCAATGTCCTAATCCAGCATGAGTAGAGCAATCCATTATGCGTTCCGGACTGCCTTGATGTTGGATTTCATGTTAGATCGCTGCTCTTTGGATATGAGTATCATCAGTGGCGACGGTCTGACTAGCAGTTGTCGACCCTCCTTTGAAAAGTGTTGACCCTCCTTTGCAGCTTGCATTTGGCTACCTGATACGCCTGATATCAAAGAGCGCTTTTTGCCTGCCAAAAAAAGCGAAACGTGTGCTCTCGCGTATGTCCTTCAATCGCAGCAGACACCGTGACTCACAGCTGGGATGTCTAGTCTGCTGTCTTGCACATTGGCATACTTGTGGACATTGGATGTCACATTACAGTATTTAACTGCAACAGGCACAATTTTAGCCGTTCCACCACGTTGGATGTCCACCAGGAAAACATTGGAAGGGCAAAGCCAACACTGCTGCTGTGCAGCAGTGCCCAAGTCAACGGTTGACTATGCCTCAGGGCCCAGTAAGCACCAGCAGTAATTGTCCGGCCGCTGGTAAGTACTCAATGCTGCCAAATTTTCAGGGCCACCCAGAGGTTGATAAGAAGTCTGTAAGATAAAAACCATGGTGGGGTTGGGTGACTGACCTGTCCATATCCATGTTCTGTCCGTATCCACGTCCCTGTATCAGGCGTCTGCATGTCACCGCTGGCTGCTGCTGCATCATGCCCAAAGGGTCTCTGCAGCAGCTCCAGGTCCCTATGGCCATATATGCACAGGATGCACCGCTGCATGGCATGCAGCGCCCATTGTATAGAGACCCCAGCAGACATGCCATGCAGCCTGCATTTGGAGTCCCAATTTGGTCCGGCGCACATTGATGTCACTGACTGTGCAGCAGGGAAGACCAGTGCAAGACCAGTGCAAACCTGCCAGGTGGTGTCTGTTCATCCATCTAAAGCCCTGGCCACCACAACGCTCGTTTTTACTGGAACATAGCCATCGCCACTGTGTTCTCCTTGTCGAGTACTTTGACGGCATAGCAGTGGCTCCTCATGAGATCCTCCGCACGTTTCCTGTTGGCGTACAAGTGTTTGTGCTCCCACAGCACAAAGGCAGGCCTGACCTGCTCAAACGGTATCTGCTGCAGGACAGCGTAGTCAAAGCCCTCCGTGTCGATCATCAGGATCTGGAGCTGCATGACACAATGCAAAGCAACAGCGGCAAGTGTTGGAGCAGAACGGCGGTGCACAGACATGTTGCCAACTATTTGCATGCACCAAGAAGGTGACGATCCACTTCAGTGAACTCGCACCAAAACGTGCTCAATGCTGTGCCTGAGGCCCAGCGATGCGTAGTTTATATGTGGTGCATGTCAAGGGCTACTTGGCTTGCTAGTGCTCTGATGAGCCTCATGCTACGGTAGCACTGCGGTCACCATGGCTGCAACACCAAAGCCTGTGGGGTTGCTTGGTATGCTGCCAGCCTGCCCAGCGCTGCCCATCGACGACTCGGACCTACGGTCGGACCTACCTTAGCACTGTCGATGCCGCTGCGCTTCAGGAGCTCCTGCAGACTGACTGCTGTCACTTCGATGGGCACGCCATGCTGGCCCTTGAAATGCCTCCCAATGTGACTTGCATTGAAGGAGCAAATCTGGTTGGCCCAACTGGGCAGGTCTTTTCCAAGGCGGTGGCTTTCGAAAGCTTCACCGTAGCACCACATCTGGGCCTTCGTTTCTGTGATCGTGCGATCGGGACTCAGCGCGACGTTGATGGCGGTGGCATTGGGCCAGCGTTTGACGGACTCCTGCAGCTTGGCATACAGCTGCGGGATGGGCTCCACGAACACCTGTAGATACAACAGGTTGAACACAAGTGGTAAGTGACTCACCGGCTGAGTGGGTGTGCCCCAACGGTTGTGGGTGCTGCAACCTCCAGAATGCCATGTGACATGCGCTGCAGGCATAAGTCTCTAACTTGACACATAGCACTGGGTGAATGCATACTGTGGCATGGCAGGGCATGGCAGGGCATGGCATGGCATGGCATGGCATGGCAGGGCATGGCAG
>QAXK01009454.1:0-13161 GCA_004335735.1 Chlorella sp. KRBP | reverse complement strand
GCAGCAGCAGCAGCCCCAACAGCAGCTAGCCAATGGGCTGGCCAGTGTGGATTCTGGCCAGTACTCTGCATTTGGCAGCAACCTGTTGGGCCTGTATGGCACGCCTGCAGCGCCTGATGCCCTTGCACCAGCAGCACGAGCAGCAGCACTCGGCCCTGCCACAGACACAGCCCCCCAGCCAGTGTCTGATGGGTTCCCCAGCTGGCTGAACCCTGCAGGCAGCTCTGGCCTGGGTGGTGGGCTGTCTGCACACCCCCTGCACAGCCTCACCAGCAGCAACCTGGAGGCATCCGGGAGTGGCTTTGGAGGCTTTGTGCCTGGCAGTGCGACTGCAGCAGCATCGATGGGCAGCAACATCTGGGGTGCTGGGGGTGGTGATGCCGCCAGCGCTGCAGCGGGGTGGGGGCAGCTGTCTGCTGTGGGCTCTGTGCAGCTGGCGCAACAACCAGGGGAGCTGGTGGCCGGTGCTGGCAGCAGCAGCTTGTTTGCAGATGGTGGCTACAGCAACCAGCCAACCCTGGCTCACTGGGGTGCTGCTGGGCTAGCAGGGCAGAGTGGGCTGGGGCTGTTGGGCACACAGGGCAGCTTGTCAGCAGCGCAGCCGGCACTCAACCCCTATGCACCGTTTGGTGGCGGCGCTGGTGGCAGCTTGTTTGCTCCTGGGCCCCTAGCAGCACAGCCTATGCAGCAGCCCGCTGTGTCGACGCCTGCAGCTGGTGACGCCGGCCTGCAGCAGAGCAGGCTGTTCTCGTCGTATGGTGTCAGCCAGCCGTCACTGTTTGGAACAAGTGGGTTGCAGCCCCAGCAGCAGCAACAGGGTGGTGGATGGATCCCTGGCGCAGCTGCTGGGACCATCCCGGAGACAGCAGCATCTGCGGATGACGATGATCTAGAGGGGTTGCTAGCCACACTCATGTGCCATTAGGCCTCACCAGCTTGCATCATGAGGATGTGTCCTTCCTGACCCAGGAAGGAACTTAGAGGGTACTCAGGGGTGTGTTGTGCATCTTGTACATAGCTATGGTATAGCAGTATCTGAGCGCTCAGTGTGTTGTAAGTTCCTCCTGTTCTGTTTTATTGGACACTGGGAGGACTTGAGCGATTGTGTTGGCAGTGGCTTGCATGCACTGCTTGAAAGCGGCAGTCCTTGTCAGCACAACTCGGACCACAGGCGCCATGCAACTCGGATGTTGCATTGATCTCGTGAATCTTACAAAAAACCGTGGTATCGCAAGTTGTCAGCCTGAACGGCGGTTGTAGCTTGTTGCGAATACCCGTCGTCGACCACAACCACCACTTCAGACAACATAAGCTCAGTGCCCCAACAACGTCAACCTGCATTTCTACATGAGAAACACTGCAGTAGCGAGTCAAGCAGACCCAGCAAGATGTTGATGACATGCCACAACCGTGATCAGCTGCTGCAAGCAAACAGGTACACATGCCCCAGAGGCAAGGTTGTGTGTTCATCCTTCTTCAAACTCCCCAAAACTAGAATTGGTAGCACTCTGCCAGCATCTAGCCCACAGGCTGCCAGCAGCAAGAGCTGGAGACTGGCCAGTCCATTGCCACACAGACCTGCAGCTGCCAGCACGGACACTATGGTGAACGCTGAGGCACCTGCTGCTTCAAACACGCAACAGGCTGACGTTCTCATTGTTGGAGGTATGATGGTGCTATTTTTGAACGTCAGCTGCAATGCATGTGTGTTGTTTCTTGCAGAAAGCTGGTTTGACATCATTCCTCGTTGCAGTAGCTCTGCATATTCCTGCTCCAGTGTCATGCATGATGGGCACCTTTTTCAGCAATGAATAAAGCAGACGTGATCCTGATAACTTAAGTGACACCTTGTAACACGCTTCATGCACCAGCTGCTGTGACCAGGCAACGCGCCTGTCCCTTGACACCCTGCTTTGGGGGCTTGTCCAACACAACATGATGCCCACTTCCTCACGTGTCACATGTGCATAACGAGCAGCTGCCAGGCAATATTGTTCAGTGCTGTGTTGCTGCTGGCTCTGACACTCGCACTCCCACTCCCACTCCTCACCCCCACTTGGACCCATCACCCCCCCCCTTCCCCCCTGGCCACTGCAGGCGGGCCTGCTGGCCTGGCCGCTGCCGTCATGTTTGCCAAGCGCGGCTGCAGGGTGACCGTCGCGGAGCGCAACTCCGAGGTCACCTACTCTGACCCAGACCGCAGCTATGTGTACGCCATCGACGGCAGGGGCCGCCAGTTCACAGACAAGTACGACATCACCCCCAAGCTCGCAGACGCGAGTGTGGATGCGCTGGACGTCAGCGTCACACGTGTCTTCCCAAACGGCAAGTCAGTGACGCGCAGGCAGGTCATCAAGGACGAGAGGCGCCTCGTGTACTGGCTGCCCCGCAGCAGGTGAGCAGGGGGTGTGCATGCGGCTGCAGCAGGGGCGGCAGGTGCTGCCGGCAGGAAGCTTCACAGCGCATGCCACTCTCCATGTGTAACGCAAGAGCTGAGGGATGCAGCGTGAAGTGTGGCAGGTGTGCAAGGTGCTGCAGCACGGACAGGAGGTGCCAAGGTACAGCTGGGGCTGTGGACACGAGAACTGGGGGATGCAGCAACAAAGGTACACCTGCCGTGCAGCAGGCAGGCATTGGGGTGGACAGGGCGGGAAACCTGTCCGTGCTCCTCAACCCCCATACGCATCTGACTCACCACATCAGTTGCTGTTGGTGGCTTGTAAGGAAATGTCAACACTGCCTGAGCAACGCGTTGTCTGGTGTGCTTGCCCTGCCACCCTGCCTCTGCAGCTTCATGCGTCTGCTGGAGGACGAGGCGACGCGTGGGCCCTACGCCAGCAGGATCAGTGTGCTGCGCAACACAGAGGCGACAGACATCCAGCGTGATGCAGCGGGCCGTCTGTCAGTCACGCTGCGCAACACACACCTGGACAGCAGCATGACCTTCGTGCCAAACCTGCTGCTGGGCTGTGACGGCATCAACAGCATCGTGCGCAACACCATGCACAAGTGGGCTGCAGGGCAGCAGGGCAGCAGCAACGGCAAGGAGCGGTTCAGCATGGTCCTGGCACCCTCCCTGAGCACCAACCTGAGGTTCAAGGTGCTGCAGCTGCCGCCAAACCCTGCCATGGTGGACGGCACTGTGCTCAACAACCCCAGCTTCAGCCTGCTGGCCGGACAGAAGGCGCCACTCATTGGTGAGGTGGCACGGGCATGCTGGGGACAGCCGTAGACACACATAGACGCACGTGAGCAATGAAGCTGTGTGCAGGGCCAGAGTATGATCGAAGCACACCCCAGGTGTTGATGCTGTCTTCTGCACTCTCTCGCTCTGTGCTCTTGTGCTTGACTGCAAACAGTAGTAACCACTCACCAGCACGTTGCACGTCCCCTGATGCTGCGTGTGCTTGCGGTTGCCACCATCGTTTGCAGGCAGTCCATTCCTCATTCTGCAGCCTGCACTTAGCAGCAGCCCCTCCTTCGTTGCCAGTCCTGGGCCCATGCCTGACCTTGCCTGCCTGCCCTGTATGTCCTGCCTGTCCTGCCTGCCTGCCCTGCCTGTCCCGCCTGCCTGTCCTGCCGTCAGGTGGTCCCCCGCTGCGCCTGGGCCTGCTGCCCATCAAGGACCCCTCACAGGGCCGCACAGCCAACCTCATCACGCTGCCAGACCACCCAGTCTGGAACGTCAAGGATGGCGAGACCATGTACAGGGTCTTCGAGCAGGCCTTCCCACAGGTCAGCAACAGCAGAACTGGCAGCGCATGAACTTCGGGCACACTCGTTGTGTGCATGTAGTATTGCCTGCGGCCAAATGTGCACTGCAAGATACAACGACAAGCTGTGTGTCTTGCCGGCGTCTGTATTTGTGCTGTCGGACTGCGCAACATTGTCAGCACACATCGCTGGTCAGCATGGGTGCTAACCATGCGTGTGTTTGTGCTGGACCACGTTTCCCGCCATGCAGGCAAACTGGAGGCAGCTGGTGCCAGAGATTGTGATGAACAAGTTTGCAGCATCAACAGGCGGCTCCTTCCCAGCCCCTCAGTACAGTGATGGGCTGACCATGACCCTGTCAGCAGAGGGGCAGCAGCAGCATGCAGCGGCGGCCGCAGGCGGCAGCAGCGTGCTGCAGGGCACTGGCGTCGTGCTGATTGGTGATGCGGCACACTGCTTCCCCCCAGATCTAGGTGCGCCGGGCTGATGCCGACAGGATGGTCGTGTGACTACATGGTGTTGTCGCGCAGTGCGTGTGACTGTACATGGTGTTGCTCTTGCGTGATGCTCTGCCTGGCAGTGCTCAGGGATATGCACCTTGTGCTTGCATGCCTTCAATTCTACGTGCTCTTATCAGCACCCCGCATGCTGAAAGCAAGGGACAGCCCTTCGCACAGGTTGCTGCCAGCTTTGCCCTCTTTGATCACCCTCTCACACACTGGCTTCGTCATTCACTCACACACCTACATCAACAGGTCAGGGTGTGAACAGCGCGCTGGAGGACGTGTGTGTGCTGGAGCAGCAGTTGTTTGACAAGTCGGCAGGTGACCTGAACCAGGCACTGCCAGCATTTGAGCAGCAGCGTCTGCCTGACTCGGCAGCTCTGGTGAAGCTGGTGCAGGTGCGCTGCCCAGTGTGGTGGAGCTCACGATCTCTCACGCAGCATCTGCACACGATCTGGTTGTGGAACACATTTGGGCAGGGTCAAGGCAGTTTGCTTGCAGCCCTACTGATGCGTCTGTGCAGCTGCCTGGTCCTGTCCCGCATCATTTTGAGGTCCTGATCAGTTGCATCAGTTATAAAGCAACAGTGGCTCCTGTTTCAATGTTCTCCCTGTGCTGGCCCTTGCTGCTGCTGTGTGTCCTGCAGATCGGGTTCCCGCTGCAGTACAACCAGTACCCTGTCCTGCGGGCCCTGTGGAACATCCGCTTCCTGGCTCAGGTCCTGGTCCACAAGCTCTTGCCCTTCCTGGTCAGCCCACCCCTCTTCCTGATGATCCAGGACCCCCAGAAGTCCTACAGCAGTGTGCTGGCCGCGACAGAGCACAGCCGGCGCGTGCTGTATGCGCTGGCAGCTGCGCTGGTTGCAGGAGCAGCATGGCTGCTGCAGAAGCTGTTTTTGAGGTCCGCTGGTGTGCCTGCGTGATGCAGGTCGTGCTTTTGGCATCAGGCTACAGCAGTACAGCCTGTGCTTCAGGGCGCAAGGCGCAGGCGGTGTTGTGCTGGGGTTGCAGGACGTGCAGGAGCAACAGCAGGAGCCGTCCTGCAGGTCGCTTGATGAATTTGTCCAGTTGTATAGCCTGGAGAGCACACAACAGGCACCATGGCTTGCAGAGCTGCAGGGGTCCATTACTGTTGGACTGAGTCACGCGTGGCGGCGAGTTGCTGATGTATGTGGCGAGCATGATGCCACTTGGCACACACAGGCCAGGGTATCACATGCCTGGCAGCATGCTTGTTGGTATCTGGTTGTGCACTGCGGTGTGTTTCGACCAGGCGGGTGCTGAGATGCAGCAGTCAAGCTCCCCGTGCCCTCCACCACCATGGTGGCTGCAACGGGCCGAACAGCAGTGTTGTTTGAAATTAGTGACTGCACATGCATGTCATTTTGTGTCACACAACTCTGACACAGCTATGGGTTTTGGTGCAAGATGCCGTGGTATCGCCTTCAGCTGCACGTGTGCTGTTCACCCCTGGAGCACTCCTGCTGTTATTATATCCGTCATCCTTGGCAGGTGTCAGGCACTGCAGTGTCGATGCTTGTGTACCTCAATGTGTGGGCCATGTGAGGAAGGCCCAGTTGACTTTGGTTGAGAGTGGTTGTGCAATCTCATGCCACTCTGTGTACGATACCTGTTGATAAGGTGCAGTGATGAGGCTGGTTGCAGAATGCTGCCAGTGCTGAGCAGCGGCTCCCAATTGTGTCCGTGTGAGAGTCCTGTGTTGCATGCAAACTGTTCTGCTGTTGATGTTGATGGCATGCATGTGTGCTGTGCAGCTGGTCAGAGCTGAGATGTGCCGCAAGGTTATCAGGAGATTGATGTTGCCATAAAAAACAAGACATGGCAAGCTGGTCTAGGTGGTGCTGTTGGGTGTGATGGAGGTATGGTCACTTCATCATGGGCACCCTTTGGGCAGCGCTGGTCGATGACAGGGGCGCACATGTGTGTGACCGACACTGGCGGTCCAGTCTGTAACATGCAAAGTGAACAGGTGTGTTACAAAGTACATGGCGGGCATGACATTCGAGGATGCGTTGCAACAGGTGGTTGCCAGGGTGGGACTGGTGGTGCCTCCAGTGTTAGCATGCTTGCTGCTTCTGCAGCAGCATATCAAGTACAGGGCACATGTGATCACAAAAGATCATACCTTGAATCAAGCAAAGAAAAAAGGTGCCAAGCCAAAAATAAAGGTGCCAAGCAGTGCCGCTTCGAAAGCAGCACAGCTGAAAGACAGTAGCAAGGGTGGAAAGCCTGTACACAGTGGTGGCAACAGTTTGTGGCTGTAGTACTACTGTAGCACATGTATTCTCTGGGTGGCAGCTCACAACGACTTGCTGATGGCAGCGGCTGCTAGCTGCCGACTACTTCAGGCCGCAAAGCAAACTGCTGCCAGCACTGGCCATGGGCAGCACGAGCCCGCCCGAAAGCTTCAACAACAGACAATGGGCTGCTCAACGCCGCCCAGCACAGTCGTGCATCAATCAAACACCTTCCTGTATGCTGTCACAGGACGGTCCTGCCATCACAACAGCCTGTGTCACACCTTCCCTGAGGGTGTGATCAGGCCTGAGGCCATCAGGCGGACAGGCCGTGTGCTGGATACTCCCCGAAATGTAGACCGTCTGTCAGTGGCACTCTGACAGACAGTCAGCATCAAAATCATAAAATACCATCATAGTACGGGTTTGAGGCTCGAGCCCCAAGCAGCCAACAACAGTCACGACCAACGACACAAAAGCATGCGATGTTGCAGAGCCTCTGCCAGAGGCGCAGTGCGCTGGCTGCCACACTGGGCACCGGGCATCAACAGCCACCGAGGCTGGCTAACTAGGGTGCAGAGCACTAACTAGGGTGCAGTGGCATGTAAACACATAGCAACACATGGCTGCTGCATCACAACGTCAAGTGTTCCGGCGTGCACAGTCTGTGCTGGCACCTCAGGTCGTCATTGCCAATGCAGTGCAGGCTTCTCATCGCATCACATCACGTGACGCATGGGTGCCTGTTTAGTGTCTAGGTTCCCAACTCCAACCTGCCGCATGTGTGTTGTACTGCCCATATGGTGATGGTAAGTGGCTGTACTGTCGGGGACTGTTCCTCTGCTGCCTGCGGCCTCCTGCACGGCGCTTGCCCTGACACCTGCCTGTGACTTTGGCTCCTGGTGCTGCTGCTGGCGGTGGTGCGCCTGCTGCGCCTGCTGCGGGTACTGGTGCCACTGCTGCCGCTACTATGGCCGCTGCTGTGGTTGATGGGAATGCCTCAGCTGCGGCGTCGGCTGCCGCAAACAGCTGAGCCTCAATGTCCCCAACATAGAAGATGCTTTGTATCTGAGTGCCAGTGCTGCCGTTCAGCAGCATGCATGCCGTCCCCAGGACAGCCCTCATGAGAGCGCCCAGCTGTGCCTCCTCAAAGTCTGCGGCTGTGGTGTCTGCTGCTGCTGGTGCAGCTGCAGCTGCCTCTGTCGCTGCCAGCTGTGCTGCAGCTGCCTCCTTAGCGGCTGTGTCTGCTGCGGCTGTGCCTGCTGCAGCTGTGTCTGCGGCGGCACCGGTCTCTGCTGCAGCTGCGTCTGCTGCAGCTGTGTTTGCTGCACCATCCCCATCTGCAGCTGCCTCTGCTGAAGCTTTTGCCACAGCCTCGGGTTTTGTTGCTGCGGACGCTGCGCATGCTGCTTTCAGCGCTGCTGCCACTGCTGCCACCTCGGCTTTGGCATCTGCCTCTGCTAGGAGGCACTCCTCCAGGTCTCGTGCTGCCAGCCCGCGTCGCTGCGTGCTCGAGGCCTCTTGCTTCAGCTGCTTGTCAATGGCTGAGGCCTTGTCCAGTGCACCCTGAATGTGCACCGTCAACTCATCAGCCCAGCAGTTGCTGCCCTGCTTGGTCGTGCTGTCTGCAGCGTTGCTGCTGCCACTGGTTGCTGCACCAATGCCACTGCTGCTGGTGTTGCTGTTGCCCGCACTGCTGGTGCTGCTGCCAGCATTGCAGGGGTTGATGCTGCTAGCACTGGCCAGGCTGCTGCTGTCAGCACTGCTGCTGCTGCTGGTGCTGCCGTCAACGCTGCTGCTGTCAGTGCTGCCGGTGCTGCTGCTGGCATAGGCCTGAACCAGCACGGTGCCGCCAGCCTGGCTGCCGCAGCTGGCCGCCAGGGAGCACTGCATGCTGTGCAGGTGCTGCAGCTCCAGCTTGTCCAGAATGGCTTCACAGGTCCACACCTTCTGTGACGCCCTGATCTGTGCTGGTGTCATGTTCCTGCTGTGCCACTGGGCCATCAAGTCACTGCAAGTGTGCAAGGGTTGGAGGAAGAGGTGGCAGTAAGGGCGGCAGCATGTGTGGGTGGCTCTGTGTGGGCAGGACACGCTTTAAAGAGTTTCAGGTAGACAAAGTTTCTGCCTGTGGGCTGCAGGAAGACATGGCAATGCATTGCACATTCTTGCATAGTCCAGGTGGCACTGCTACATCAACATGTGACAGTCACGAGCAGCATACACTCACTCTTGCACAGTGCTCACAAGTCCAATGAACTTGCGGCTGGCCTCGTATGCGCCCTCGATCTGTGCCAGCCTCTGCGGCGTGCGTGCGGCCGCCTGTGCGTGCGCCTGGGCGGCAAAGGGCGTCAGCACTGGGTGCTCCAGCAGTGCGGTGGCTGACGGCACCTTGCGCAGGTTTTTCTCCTGCAACACCGCTGTGAACAGTGTGTCGAGGTCCCGGCGGGCGCCAAAGAAGCAGGCCATGGCCGGGCCCCATGCCATGTTGAGCATGGCATTGCCCCAGGCATACTCCGGCAGCTCCTTGGGCAGCATCTTCTCCAGGATGCTTTTTGGGCAGCCCCTCTTGAAGGTCTCGACCTGGACTGCTTGACCGTATTGTTCCGGCCTGGCATGCTCAGGCCACTGGGGTGAGTCACACAGAGGGGACAGGAGCAGGGCCGCCCCGAGGAACAACTGCTTGATGTCCAAGGCTGGGACATGTGAAGCAGCGGTCGCTTCTGCACTCATGCTGACCAGCTCATCTGGGTTGAAGGGGGACACCTGGTGGAAGGGCGTGTGCTGGAACAGGCCACTGCTGCACGCCAGGGTGTGGCCCTGCAGTGTGAACAGGCACGGCAGGACAACAGAAGCACACACGGCTTGTTGGAATGACAAGTTGATTGCAACAGGGCCCTTGTGATCCTGGCAGTGGCACTGCTGTGATGCAAGCTGCAAGCAACATGGTTGAGATACTGAAGCCTACTGCTGAAGCACCGGCGGTGCTGCAGTGGACGGACACAGGAGCTGTCATACAGTCAGTGCAGGTGTGCTTGGGCCAGATGTGTTGGTTTCGGCCCCTGGCCCGGGTTACAGTGACAGGTGGAGTCACTGCACACTGTGTACAAGTGGTGATGCTACAACTGACCTATGTACATGAATGAGGGGCATGTCCAGGTGCTGCCGCTGCTTGACAGGCAGCATCTGATGATCACCGACAGCAAACACAGTGACAGTGTCCGACAGGCTGGCGGCTACAGTTGACTTGTGCTACCATACCAACAGGTTCAAGTACGCACCACTTTTGCCGTCAGCCCCGTGTCAGCCAGCATGATGTGGGCCTCCTGATAGGGTTCATCCGAGTCCCCGTCAATGAAGGTCACCAGCACATTGTCGGGCTTCAGGTCCCTGTGCAGCACGCCCTGTTGACAGCAGCAGCAGAGGGGTAGGGGCAGGACATTGCATCATGTGGTGCAGTCAGTGAGCAGGGCGCATCGAAACCCTGAGGGCACAGCCTGTGCAGAGGCTCTGCAGTGAAGCCCCCCTGGTGTTCAGGTGGCCTGTCACATGGCTCAATGAGACAAGCCCTCGCTTGATGCAGACACAATCATTCACACCCATCACTTGCTGTAGGTCACTGACTTGAACGCATGCGCACTGGGGCTCAGCCGCCGCAAGCAGGCTGGCCCGGCCACTCGTCAGCACACTCACCGCTGCATGCATAGGCTCCAGCGCCACCAGCACAGCAGCCAGGTACTTGAGCACCACGTCTAGCAGGGCCTCTGTTGCCACCGAGACTGCTGCTGGTGTGCCGTTCACGCTTGCTTCAAACACAGCAAGCACCCCGTCAAAGAGCACCTGTCAAACAGTGGGGCAGCAGCAACGACAGTGGCACACGGCAGGGCAGTGTCATATGTAAGTCACTGACGGTGTGGCTTGATGGCAGCAGCTCATAAACTGCATCATCTATACTCTTTGCACTGCAGGTGGCACCACTCCTTCCCCACAAATGCCCAAGGCTGCGGCCCACATGTAGATGCTAGTTGCAGGCGCCCACACATGGCAGACAGGGTGCATGTGTGTGCTGTACTGGCCGCAAACAGGTCTGCTGCCGGCCTGCTGCTGCCTACAGGGATAGTAGCCTAGAAGTGGTTTCGAGAGCTTTTTGCACAGCTGAC
Organism: Chlorella sp. KRBP; assembly: GCA_004335735.1. NCBI lineage: Eukaryota > Viridiplantae > Chlorophyta > Trebouxiophyceae > Chlorellales > Chlorellaceae > Chlorella > Chlorella sp. KRBP. Next base: position 2,530 of record QAXK01009454.1, on the reverse strand, counting down.
ACGACGATCAATGCCGCACCCCAACTGCAAGTGCCCTGTCTGTCAAATGTGGCGGGCTCATAAACTGCTGAGCCGCTCAGCACTGAGTGCAGCTGTCGTGCGCAAGTAGCTGTAACTGCCGAGCACACACATGACCCTCCAGTAGTGAGCATACTGAGCCCTTACCTGGTGCATGTCCTTGTCCGCCTTTGGATAGCCGATGATGGACCCCCAGCCACGTTCCAGGTGCATGGCCACAGGGTGCACAAATGACCCGTTGTGCACAAAAGGAGCCAGCGCCATGCATCCCTCGTTGTAGTACTGCATGGACACGCGTACGTCAACAGGGGCAGGGCAGCATTTTGATGAGTCAGTGCTGCCCATGGGTCATTGGCTTGAGAGTGCAGCTGCCAGAATGGCCAGGTGCACATGCTGCAGTGTGGTTGGAAGGTTTGTTGTGAAGGGGCTGGTGCAGGTGTCATGCAGGAACATGTTGCACAGCTGCACACGTTGCGTAGACCATCACAGCGCGAACATACCTGGTGGCACTTCAGGTGCCAAGCTGTCTGAGGCTTGAACAAGCAGTTCATACACGTAGTTGCTCAGATTTAGATTATATAACATTACAGCGCGTCTTTTGCAGGAGTGGAGTGCTGCTCCTGGCGTCGATCCCTGCTGGTGTGATATGGCAGCTGATATGGCAGCTGCTGCTACTGTGACTTTAGTTGACTCATCTTTGATGATGACAACTATCCTATCGGTGTCTATAAAGGACTGAGTGACACACAAAGCATCACAGATGGCGCGAACGACATCTGCATCCTGAGCCCGCATGGTTGAGAAGTTACCCGTAATACCTGATGAGCGTTCGATGTATGACTTGTGTGGGCCTGGATAATCGTATGGGTGGGCGTCTGCAACTCTAATGCCACTTCGGCGCCAACCCCTCTCAGCGAGCAGCACTGGGTGGCTTGTCTGGCAGAAGCCGAATATAGTATTCTCTGAAGTGTCGGGAATTAGAGTAGCGTCAGGTGACGACCCACCAACAATTTCGCACGCGCAGTCGCCCGGATGAGGGAACGTTAGTAACATCACAACATCAAGGCCGTCGTTCTTGCCCCTCTGGAATATATCAGAAGTCTTACGTCAATTTGTGTTGGTACAGAACAGAAATCCACAGGCAGCCAAGGAGCCTGCTAGGGCGATACTGCCCGCACCTGGACTGCTTAGTAGCTGCCGCTGCCTCTGCTGCAATTGCACTGCTGACCTGAAGTTCTTGGCTAATGCAGCAGCCTTTGAGGCTGTAACCAACAGCTCAGCAGTGCCGTACGAGCTGCAACTCAGGGCAGCCCTGACCTGCGGCTGCACAAGACCATGCTGTCCAACTATGTGTGCTTGTCGTTCGCAACCAGGGTTCCACCCAAGGCCTGTTGGCCACCATGCAGAGTCAACTTTTAGAAGGAGCAACAACATAGGTCAACACAACCCTGCACAAAAGCTAATACTGTGCTTGAAGAGCTGTGCAGAAGCTAATCTCAACCCCATTGATCCCAGCAGGCTGCTGTTGCAAACCAAGGTGTGTCTCCTTGCCTGACTGTGCAGCACCATTTCTTGCTACCACGCCACGCCTGCTTAGGTCAGGTCGATGATGGCTGCCTGCTGCTTGGCTGCCTGCTGCTTGGCTGCCTGCTGCTCTGCTGCCTCTGCTTCACCAACTGCCTGCAGCACCTGCTTGATCTCCTTGTACTCTGCATACATCTGCATCCACTGCTGCTGCTGCTGTGCTGAATACGATTGCCCCTGAGCCTTGATTTGCTCCTTGAGCCTATCCTCCTGCTGCAGTGCCTTCTTGAGCACATGCTTGCGCTGCTGCAGCTCTTGCACTGTCGGCACATGCCCATCCAGTGTTTCAACAGCAGGCCGTGCAGTTTGTTGCTGCCTTGGCTGCTGCTGTGGCCTGGGCTGCTGCGGCTGGGGCCGGTGCCGGTCTTGGGCATGCTGGTGCTGGTGCTGCTGCTGTTGTGGTTGTTTTTGTTGTTGTTGTTGGGTGGGTGGTGGCGGTGGCGGTGGCTGTAGCAGTCTGTCACTGCTACTGCCTGGTGGCCGACCTGATTGCGCCTGTTGCTGCTGCTGCTGTTGCTGCTGCTGCTGTTGCTGCTGGTGCCTGGGTGGAGCAGAGGGTGGCGGAGGTAGGTGTTCTGGCCAGTGCTGCTGCTGCTGCTGAGGTGGCGGCTGCTTCTGCTGCCAAGGCTGCTGCTGGTGCTGGTGCCACGGCTGCTGCTGCTGCTGCTGAGGGGGTGGTGGCGGTCTGGGCTGCTGTATGTGGCCAGGCGGTTGACTGCCTGGACGACTGCTGTGTGGCTGCGGTGCTGCTGCTGCTGGGGCTGCTGAGAGCATGGCAGCTGCTTGTGGGTCCAGCTGCTTCAGTGCTGCCTGGGCTTCTTCCAGAGCTGCCTGCAGGCTGTCCCTCTTGGCTGCAATCTGGAGGCACACATCATCAGCAGTACAGCAGTGGCAGCGGGGTCAGAAACAATGTACATTGGGTGTTGCA
>QAXK01009453.1:0-10182 GCA_004335735.1 Chlorella sp. KRBP | reverse complement strand
CAGCAGCAGCAGTGCAGGGAAGAAGGGGGCACCTCTTGCAGCGCGAGGGTGATCAGCAGCTCCAGGCAGCAGCAGTGGCAGCAGTAGTGGTGGAGGTGGTGGTGGTTGGGCCCAGGCCAGCTGCAGTGCCACATTGATGGATGTCTGGGCTTGTATGTATGTGTTATGGTCCTTGGGTGCTGTCAGATGCTGTCAGCAGTGTGGCCAGGGTTGGTCTGGTGGTCACTGGGGTGTGGGCTGCAGGTGCGGCCAGGCAGGGCGCAGGTTACAAGTGCAGGTGGCGTGCAGCAATACATGTGGTGTTGTGTGGAGAGGCGTGACACCTGCCCTCTGCACAGCTGGCCACCAGGAGTTGATGTTGTGGTTGATTTGTGGTGCAGGCTGGTCCTGCGGGTGCCTGATGGCGTGTGGCATGTGCATACATGAGTACATACATGGGTGTGGGTGGGTCTGGGTGAGTCGCATGCTGCCAGCATGGGTGTGCTGTACAGCACACATGTGTGTTAGTGAAGTACACCCTGACGTCAAGTGTGTGCATCTGAGGGTCACTTGAACTCCCACGTGGTATGATACTGCCGCTCGGGGCTGCACAACATATGCTCAGCCTCTGGGAAGTGTTTTCTTTGGTTGAACATTTCTGTTGCAACACAGGCAGTGTACTGCCTCACGACTTGAGTGACCACCTCGACAGAGCCTCAGACACTGCTGTCACAGTGGCAGTAGTGTCTGTGCTATTGATTTCGACTGCGTGTAGACCTGGAGGGCCGTTTCAGGGGGCAATCCAGCAGCAGAGGCCTCCAGTGGCTTGACACCTCCTCACAATGAGCCACTGATCACTGATCACGCACTGAGTGCGCCACGACATCAACCCCAGCCACTTACCAAGCCATTGAAAGCTGCTTACCAGCACCAAGCACTGAGCATTTCGATCTGCAGGTTGAACCTGTCACAAGAAGCTGCTCATCAGGCTGGTGATGCTTATCAGGCTGTGTGTGTAACAGTGTACCAGTGGCTCTCGCTCTCACAGGAGGCACACTCTCCCCCAGCAATATCCACAGTTGCACCACAATGACAGGCACTGATCCATTGACACGTGTAGCGCTTTCCTGTTGGATGTTTGTATGTAACGAAAGCTCAGGGGTGGTGTAGGAGTGGTGTACACCACTGCATTTTGCATGGCCCACAAGAGGTGACTTGCAGCAACAGCAACTGCACAGTTGTGGTTGCTGTTGTTGCACCCTCAAGAGCTCTTGTGCTCCTGCACCTGCATTTCATCTGACTGAATGCTGCTGCAGTACCACTACAATTTACTAGTCAAGGAGCTCGCCGCCTGCACACCTCTGTGCAACACTTCTGCACACTTCTGTGCATCAGCCTGTCGACCACGTGTTCACATGGATCACTTGCTGTTGAGTCACCACTGCTGACAGACCGACGTTGCACAAGCCCACATGTTACCACCAACACCTAGAATAGATGCATCTGCACGATTGTACGTGAAAAAAGCAACAGCTGGCCCCTGGTGTGGGTGGGGACTCAACGGGAGGAAAGGTTACTCGGGCGGGGCTCAACGGGACGAAAAATTACTCGCATTCAGATTAAAGCCGTCCGGGGTCAAAAAAGGCATGTGATAAAGTCTTAGTGATATATTTTTATGTTTAAGCTCTGTAGTTGGAGCAGATGCTAAGGTTTTGCGAGCGGCAGTAGTGCGGGAAGTAACAGTGTGAGTCAGTTGTAACATCCCGGACTGTAAAATTCGGGTTCCTGTTGCCTACTTGTTAGCAGCAGAGTTCAGTTCCAACAACTGCAATCTGCGTCGGCATCCAGGAAAGTGATCTGGGCGGCTTTTACTGACGTGGCACAAATAGCTACCGTCGTTAGACCCCCGTTGCAAGCTTCAGTCGCCTTGAATCACCTTCCAGACATGTCAGACAAGAAATCAACGTCCCACGTGGACACAGACAGCTGCTTCACAAACTACTGCACGATCACCAGCCGTGCATTCGCGACATCCCTCGTCCTGGAGTTTGTGGGTGCGTACAACAGACGGAAACAGCTTCAATTTACCATGAAATGTATCGTCGTTTCATCAGTCGCCTGTGCGCAGCTCGTCAGGGCTGGCCAAAGGCAGCCTTGGGCAGATCGCAGCAGATGCAGCGGTGGCACGTGCAAGCCGTTGTGAAACCGGCCGCGTTAATGATGGCACGACTTACATAAACTTGCAGTTTTGATTGTATTGCTTTATTATTCTAAGCAGGTCTCCACTGCACGGCTAGCGGGAGTTGGCCCAGCAGCACATGCCTGCAGCAACCTGAGAGACGCGACTTTGACTATAGAATAGCTCTGATCACCGACTTTGCTGCGCGATGCAACGTCATGGACGCAGGTACTTTGGTCTTCACCTTTCTGGGAAGCACTGTGGATGACAAGGTTCTTGGGGTGAGCTACTTATCAAGGTCTTGAGCAAGCTTCATACCACTCGTGGTAACACATTTACATGCCACACCTGTGTCAACAAGCTTGTGCCAACATACCTGACAACTGCCCACTGACAAAATAACAACATGTCCTGTTGTAGCCGGGGTTCCTTCCTATACAAAGGTATATATTGCGCAAATGTGAGCTTGGTAGGCCATATGTCACGTCCCAAATGTGTGCATCACATCTTGATAGTGAATCCACACGAACATATTGCCCAGGTGTCTGACAGCTGCTCTGCTGTCAACCTGCTGTCTGCTGCTGTGTTTGTGCACTGTCTTGGTGGTTGCCGACCGTTCTGTCCTGGTAGCCTTTCGTGAACGGTGAGTAGCCCTAGGCATAGACACATCACAGCCAAGGCGCTTCAAGCCTCGATGCACAACAGCGTTTGCAGGCAACTGCTTTACTGACAGTCTGCAGTCTCTCTTGTCCTAACTCGAACAAACATTCAGGTGCATGGCCAGAGCCGCCGTTGTCATCTGAGGCCCTGGCTTGTCATTCAACATGTGCCACGAATTCAGACAGCCACTTGAACGTCACACACACTTCCTTGACCTTGTGTTGCAGGTCTGGCGCTCACTGTGGTCATCTACATGGCTGCCAACATCTCTGGAGGCCACATCAACCCAGTGAGTCACTCGGCGTCCTTGTGTGCACTAAGCAGAAGAAGTTCAGAACGTGGTTCTACAGAGGTGGAGTAGTGGCTGCAATGCCTGGAGCAGTGGCTGCTGAATCATGTGATCAATTGCATGCCATGTGTCTTCTTCAAGAAGTTGCTACTGCCCCGCGAGCAGAACACGCGGCCATGGCATCCTGTTCTTTCTGCTGGCGACCAATTGTCCACATGCACAGAAATATCTGCTGCTGCTGCTGCTACTGCTGCTGCTGCTGCTGTTGCCTGCTGCGACAACAGGCCGTGACCTTCAGCACCCTGATCTGTGGGTTCTACCCCCTGCTCCACAGTATCTTGTACATCACCCTGCAGGTGAGTCGTTTGACTTCTTGGCAATTCTTGGCAACACAGCTCCGCATCGTGCTGGGCTGACTGGCCGTTGCTGAACTCGCACACCGTGTGACAGGCATGTGCAACCCTGTGCGTTATGTATGTTTTTTGGGGGGGGGGTCATGTGGCTGCATGCACTGGTTGACAAAGAATGTAAGATACCCTTGTTAGAAGGTAGCCTGTGTCAACACATGCTGTGCACACTGACTTGCCACTGCCCCTTTCACTGTTGTGTGTACGTGTGCTGCAGATAGTGGGTGCCATCACTGGTGCAGCCCTGGTGGTTGCCCTGACACCTAAGGACGTGTATGTGGGCATGGGTGATGGAGGGCCGGGCTGCTTTGATGCCAAGGGCGCAGTCAACGCCAACATTTCAAAGGCACAGGTCTTCGGCTGGGAGGTGAGTGTGCATTCTGTAGCTGCTGTGCAGTGCAGGTGGGGTGGTGATGCACGTCATTTTGGTGGCAGGAGGCTAGTGGAGTTGTGTGACCTGCTTGGCAGCCCACATACTATGCAGCTTTCTACTTACCTTGGCTGTTATCGGGTATGAGTGCGCAGCCACGGGTGCCCCCTCATGATCACATATGTACCCGTGCCTGCGTTCACCCTCGTGACACCCCCCTGCAGGTTGTGATGACCTTCACTCTCATCAGTGTGGTGTATGCCTGCGGTATCGCCAAGCCAGGCCACGGCAGCCTGACACCCATTGCTGTCGGCTTCTCCCTGGTCGCCTGCGCCGGCGCTGGTGCCAAGTACACTGGTGAGAGCCTGTGTGACATTCATCAAGGAGACTGGTCCTGCACACCAGTCCATAGCCACATCTGCCACACATTGGCAATGGCATGGCAACACACCTACCTATTATGTCTCATCAGCATCACGGCGATCACAACAGCAAGTCAAGCAGATGAAGAGCTTTCCAAGCGGCAGCAACCATGGCACCAAGCACAGCACTATGTAGGGACTCCCTTCCTTCAAAGCTAGGACCCGACCATGAGGCATGCACCCTGTGATGTGTGTTCATGTGCCCTGCAGGTGCTGCCTTGAACCCTGCTCGTGTTATCGGTGAGTATAAGGGCAGCCTGGTGTGCTGCAAGCATGTGCTGGGCTGATGCGTGGTCACATGACAATGCGACAATGCACTGCCTGAGCCATGGAGCCTTGCAAAGCAGCCACTGTCACATTGCCAATGCCAATGGCGGTCACATCGATGAACTGCATCATCACAGTGCGTGTTGGCGAGGAGTCGCAAGCTAATGCGTTTGAGGTGTTTGAGCCATTTTTGTACACGTCTGTGTGTCACTGCAGGCCCCATGGCTGTCTTCAAGTGCGGCAGGGAGTATGCATGGTGAGCACACGGGTGTGTCAGGCCGTACAGGAGAGCATGGTCTTGGGTGGTGGCGGCACCCCTCAGCTGTGGAGCAACGCGCTGCTGGTACCCTAGCCTGCGCAGGCGCTCAACAATAGACCCAGGACTGAGGAAGGCCCAAGGGCTTGAGCTGGCTGCAGTGCATTGTTGGGCGCGTGTGAGCATCGTAGCTGCGAGGGTGCCCAAGTGTCACATTGTTGCAACGCAGCAATGCATTGTGTGCACAGCCAGCCGGTCCTCTGTTTGAACGACCCACCAACCAAGCCTCTTTGTTCTGCTGTTTGCCCACACAGGATCTACATTCTGGCAGAGTTACTGGCTGCAGTGTTGGCGTGCAGCATCTTTGCTGTGGTGTCAGGTGACTCCTTGACATGGCACGCTGACACTGCTGGCCGCACTCAACGTCCACGTGCCAATTTGTAACTGTCTGGCAGTGAGGGCATCACAAAGAGCCACAGGCAACATCAACACACATTCATGCCGCACGTCTTCAGCGACGCTGACACTGCAGATTACCTGACAGACTCCTGCGCATCATGCACACAGCAAAGCTAGCCCACATACACTACAGCCGCTGCAGCTTGGCAAGCTGCAAGCCTTGTTAGTATGTTTTGGGAGGCTGTCTGACCAGTGTCTTCCTGTGTTGCCCTTTACTACCCTGCATCCCCACCCTGAACTCACCTCAGGCTGGGGCCCTCTGTTCCCCCTGAACTCCATGAAGCGCTTCAACATGACACCAGCCGAGTCCATCGAGATGTTCCTCACAGGTGCGTAATAATTTCAGTCCTGGTTTCAATCCTGCCTTGCATTGTGTACGTAGCTGTCAAACTACAGCTCATGTAACCGCTGGTGTAGGCTTTGCCAAAGGCCTTTCAGCAGCTGCTTCCAGACAGCTTCAAGGCAGCTGGGACTCTGCAGTGTCCACCGTTGCTCCCAGCAAGGCTCGCATGGCAGCTGAAAGCGTGGCGCATCTACAGCCTGCAGTGTGGCTGCCTGTGGCTTGTGGCAGTGTAGGTTGTTATTCCAATCCTGCAAGCCTTGAACAGGAGTTCCGGGTTCAATGCCATGGGCACACAGGCTGTATGTCTGTAGGTGCAGCTGTGTCAACTCAAACTGGTGTGTGCGCCTCTGCGGTGCCCTTTGCACTTGCGCCTTGGGTGGCCGTGTAGTGAATGAATGTTGTGTGTGCCCTTGCCCTGCCCTGTGTGCTGATGCCACAGGCCGCCCTGCCAAGCGATTCCGCAAGAGTGACGAAGACAACGTCAACGACCTGTCCAGCTTCATTGGCCGCGGCTTCACCAGCCTCAAGAGCCTCACCAACAGGAACAAGAGCAGCACACAGCGGGTGGCCAGCGCTGACATCGACGACCTGTCTCCCACTGCCGACAAGCTGCCTGTCTGAGTGATGCAGAAGGTGGCAGTGTCCAGAGGGACAAAGACCACACACAAAGGATGCGGTGTCACACAGTGTGCTGGTCAGGACACCACAACATACCAGATGGCTCACCACGCAGGGATCGGCCTGATGCCCTGATGGTTACATGGATGGCATGCATTGAACATGTGTCAGTGGTGCTGCTGGTCATGGATGTGATCACAGCTGACGGTACATGCGATGAATGGCGTGCTGTTTGCTCAATATATTGAACATGTGTGCTGGGCCCCATGTGGGTGCAGATTAGCTTGAAACAGTATATTGAAAACCAACGCACTGTGCTTGCCAAGCACCAACAGAAAGCTTTTCATGCAGGCTGAGTGCAAGCATGCCTGCTGTGTGCGGGCACGTCCTTGCTAGCAGGGTGCTTGACGAAAGCCGGGGGGTAGTGCTGAGCAGTGCTGTGCAGCTTGGCATTCCTTTGTTGGTTTGTGAAAAGGATCGGAGACTCAAGGCAGGAAGTCAGGGAAAGGTATGGGTGGATGCGCTTGTGCATCTTGCTCATCCTTCACATGCCAGCCGTTGTGGTGCGCCTGTGGACGAGCGTCGATGCTGAAGTGTGCACACAAACCTTGAGCGATGGGTTGAGCTGTGATGTGGTGCACGGTCATACTGTAGTGGTCAGCTGTAGCTCAGAAGTCTCAGGACATCAACCTTGAAGTTGTGTTGCCTGGATTGCCAGGTCTTTGATTGGTGCTACCTTTCTTGCTTCCTTCAGAAACCGTCGTGTTAGGCAGCTCCAAGACGTGAGCAGGCTGGGCCGTGCAGGACCCTGTTGCTGTAGTCTTGCGCTGTGTACATGTGTGACACTGACTGTGTCTGATGATGTGTACCATGGGGCCACACAAACGGCTCCACAAACACCCTCACTGCAGTGCAGAGAGGATGGAGGCACCATGGGTTGTTCAACAAGTTGTGCGTGCTAGTGCCCCAGCACTACCCTGCACAACCCAGTGCGTAGATGCACCCACTGCAAAAGCCAGTTTTCCACAGGCGCAACCTTGTGAAGCATGCGTGTACGCAGCTTGAGCGCTGCCACGCATGCCGGTACTTGGAGTTCAAGTTATGTTGCAAGGTGCCCCCCGGCAAGTACATTCTGATGGTGGGGGCGGTCTCATTGGTTTTGAGCATGTGCATGTTACAGTAGTGCTTCCTTCACATGGTGTTTGCTTCAATTTTCCTTTCCCCATTTTTCTTCAGAATGCAACAGTTGAGTTGTCAGGTGTGGACATGTGGAGCGGCAGCAGCAGCAGCAGCAGCAGCAGCAGCAGCAGCAGCTGCTGCCGTGCACATGTGTCCTCACAGGCATCCTGATGCAACGATACATATGTAAGCATGTGCACAGTTTTGGGGTGGGACAACATGTGGGTGGGTGACAGCAAGGCCAGGGTTTTGCACAAGAGCACCAGTTGTGTTGGCGTAAGGGAAGGAACGGAAAGTCGCCAAGATTGATTTGGTGTGTGGGCACCAGAGAATTGTGGTAGCGTACACACAAGGGAGCCACCCTGGTGTTTCTTTGGGCGCAGGCCAGCGGGTTGTGGACCCCGGTGTGGCCGGCACCCGACGTTGAGTATGCACACGCACCAGGGGTGACTCCCTGTAAGCCACAACAGGGGTCAGAGCCCTGTGGGTGGGCGGCAAGAGAGGCTGTGTGTGCAAAGGAGTCAGCGGTGGTCACTTTGGAAGCACAGAAGTCATACGTGGTTGCTCAGATGCACCATATGTTGCCACCAGTTGTTGCTTGTCCATCGGAAATCAGACTCTTTTGGGCGCCAGCATGGCCTGAGTACTTGCACTTGAAACACTTCAAGGTAAGGCACTTGCGTTTGCATGTGCCAGGATGTGTGGGGGGCGGGGTCAGCAGTTGTGTTTGGTATGTGGGTTGAGCAGGAGCCAACTTCTGCACAGGTTTGGGGTACTACTAATGAGAACAGGTCTAGGCCTTGAGGACAGAGACGGGCTTTGAGGAGTCAGGGCGCGTGTTGACAGTCAACACGGCCAGCTTGCAGGACATGCACCGGGTTCAGCACAAGGTTGGGGTGGGTGCGCATGGGGCGGCAGGCTTGGCAGCAAAGTGTGTCAAGTGACAGTACTGCATTGTGCAGTACTACGTTGGCAATACCATGGTTGGGGCCTTGTTGCTTGCTGTGCCGTGCAGACAGATGGTGCGCAACTGCACCCTCCAACACTGTTGTGTGTGAGCTCGCGCATGCTCGTGTTGGTGTGTGTGGGCGGGGCACGTTGCTGTTGCTGTGGGGGTTTTGTCCGATTTGTACCATGGGTGCTGACATGTTGATGATCAAAAAGCATCCCTGATGCTCAGGTCTGCAGACAGGGTTTGCATACATGAACCTACGGCTGGTGGTACAAGGCCGTGCCGGCTCTGCTGTCACCGACACACCACACCTGCTGCATACAGATGGACTGGGCGGATACGGGCACGTGGCAGGTGATCACTGGGAGGCAATGTAACCCAGAAACTTGTGAGGCTGAGTAATGGGAGCTGCGTCATTTGCTGTATCAATCTGAGACTGTGTGTGATGGTGGCAGTAATCTGCCCCACAGTGCCCCACAATGCGTGAACAGCCCAGTGGTCAAAGCATGGTGTGAAATCAGCTGACCCGATTTCTTCACGCTCTGTAGCACATGGCACCCAAAGCTTGGCCTGCACCCTGCCAGCTGCTTCAGAATGTGCTGCAGACGCTGCAGAGGACAACAGAACAGTAGCTGCATTTGAAAGCACCGTCTGTTTTACAAGGGGCAATCCCTCACGCACTGTTAAATTATATGGTTATTTTTCGTATGTAATGCACTTTTGCCTGACTGCAACCCAGCTCCGGTGACGCCTGTGGCCACCAAGATTGACTGATCACCAATCATGTAGCAGCATCTGGCCAGCCAGCACATGCGAGCACTGCCATATCTCGCTTATAAATCAGTAAGGTTGCATTGTATGCCACCGCAAACTGATGAGTGTCAGTACCGTCTGAAGTCGAGTGTGTAACCCGAGGGTCACTTTGACTCCCACAGTGCCGCTCACGGCTGCAGCACATTTTTATGCGTTTTCGATATATTATTGTAGAAGTGGTTTAGCCTGGACTGCCGCTGACAACAGGATCAAAACATAGTCATGCGCAAGCGTTCACGAGGGCAGGCAACCATGCAGGCTGCACTCCTCGTGCTGCTGTGCCTCTCTAGCATTGCCCTCGCTCAGCAACCTGCTTGGAAGGCATCAGCGCCCGCACCAGCAGCTGCAGCACAGCCTACAGCAGCTGCAGCACAGCCCAAAGCAGCAGCATCCGGTGCGAAGTCCCCTAGAGTGATAATCATCGGCGCAGGGTTAGCAGGAGTCACTGCTGCTCGTGACCTCGTAGATGCCGGCATCCAGGATGTGCTGGTACTGGAGGCACGCAACAGGCCGGGCGGGCGACTGCAGTCAGTCAAGACCAAAGCAGGTGGGCAGGTTGACCCAGGACTTCTGTGTGTGACAGGCAGGCCCCTGCTGCCAGGCTGTGCCTGCACACAGCGTGTTATGGGTGGTATGAGGGTAAGCCAGGGGCTCATGGCCCTGCGGGGAACTGCCTGCTGCTGGCGCAGCACATGGCATGCAGCGGGGCACACCTGCAGCCTGTGACCGTCAGCAGAGCCTGTCAGTCATGTTGACAGCCAGGTGCACAGCTCCATCGCTGACAGCCCTGCAGCAGGACTTCAACATCCAACACCACCAGCACCACGGGCAGCAGTCCACATGCATCAACAACTGCCCCCTGTTTCCAGGCCAACACATGCCAGCTGTCTGCTGCGCTGCTGTGCTGCTCGGTGGCTTCTGCTGCTCTGTCTGCTCCTGCACTACAAAATAAGTGCTTGTTATCTGGCTGAAAACAGCCAGGTAACATG
>QAXK01009439.1:0-17429 GCA_004335735.1 Chlorella sp. KRBP | reverse complement strand
TTATTATCACACGGGGTTGACACCGGCCGATACGCTAGGCCATCCCAGCCCAGCACACAACAGTATGCCCGACCACAAACCAGCAACAGCACTGCTGCAAGCAGTCACCAGTTGCAAGGGCCTCAGCACAGGAAGTATGTTCAGGGAGCGCAGCTCCTCATGGCTATCAACTTTCGATTTTTGTGTGAGCATCATCGGCCGCACAAGCACAGTCACGGTCATCATCCAACAACACACCAGGCCAAACAACCACATGAAAGCTGTCAGGCCTCCGTCAAAGGCTTCAGGAAAGAGCCTGCGCCACTTCCGCTGTGCAACCACCTGAGTACACCCTCGTCAGGACACACTCACAACAACGGACAACACGAGCTTGTTGACAAACAGCAGTGACAGTGCCTGCGCTTGCCTGCTGGATATCTCTGTCACCCCCTCAACCCCCACGCCTCATCAAACCACTTCTCAATCAACTAACAGCACCCAAAACTACAGCACCCAACCAGCAAGCAATTGCACGACAGCAGCCGCACCTGCACATCGTTCTTGAGGACGATGTCGAAGGCAGGGAACAGCGTTGCCTCGTACTGCTTGATCTGCTGCGGCTGGCCTGCTGTGCCGTGCTTGATGAGTGCCGCCACGCTCTCAAAAAGGTAGTGATTGAAGCCTGGGGACTTGGGGTTCTTGCACACCTCCACCAACATGTTGGCGAGCGCCTGCACAGCACACGGAGTGACACAGGCAGGTGAGGAAAATGCGGAGGGGGTTACATGTGGCGGCAGGGGCACTGCACTGTTGAGGTCAAGGTGTCAACATGCAGGTATGACACAGCAGGTGCATCGCTGCAGTGCTGTTCTATGCCCTTACGGGCAGGGGGGGGCTACCAAGCAAACAGGGGCGACACACAGCAGGTGCCGAGATGCCGAAGTGTAGCGGTCTTGCTGCAAATGCGAATATGCAAACTCCTCAGAAAAGGTGCGTGCTGCAGTCTGACACCACCCAGGTTGCTGTCCCGCAGGCCGCTTCAACCCCACACAGCCCGTCGCCCTCAAGAACGAGCCCACCTGCAGGCACATGGGCGCCACAGGCGCAATCTGAGGCCCAAGGAAGCTGATGAGCCGCATCACAGCCCGCATGAGGTACTCGTTCTCTGCACTGTCCGGCTGCTGGAAGGCGGTGAAGAGGCCCTGCAGGATGCCCTGGGCCAGCGGCAGCACCTCAGCCACTGACAGCCTGGGGTGCGGGAAAGGTGCGAGGCAGGGAGGCAAGCAAGGTGTTGTGCAAGTGGGTGGTTCAGCCGGGAGGTGTTGTGTCTGGGCCAAACACACGGCACGCAGCAGAAACAGGAAAGCCGGACGACTTCGCTGTAGACTTTGTTGTGTGGACTCCATTGTCATAACAACAGATTTAGCAGGCGTGCGCTGCTAGAAAGAACGTGCAGGCAGCACTTGTCAAGCTGTCTGCACACTGGGGTTGGTGCGTTTGCAGGCAGCAAAGTCAATTATGATCACTCAACCAAGCAAACAGTCAGCTAGTTTGCCGTCCCCTGCATCTGTTTGACCGCCGCTTACTTGGTCTGCCCGCCCTCCTTGAGCGCCAGGAAGCGCTCGATGGCTGTTGCTGCATACGAGTGCACCACCACGCTCTCGCTGCCTAGCAGCGCTGTGCATGGCTGCAGCAGGCCCAGCAGCGTCTCCTTGGGCAGGTGGCTGCGGAACACCGTCACAAACTTGAGCGCGTCTGTGCAGCGGCACAGCACAGCACGGTAAGAGACCAGCGGCACAGAACAGCACAGTAAAAGAGTGTGGCACAACACATTGGCATTCGGCAGTAGGTGGACGAAGCTCAGGGCAGACGAACTGAGCATATGTGTGGCAACAGAACAGTGCACCACTAGTCCGCCGAGCAGTGCCTCAGACATGTGCCGGGCAGGACAGCCCCTGCAACGCAATCCCAGCAGCACAAACAGGGGGTAGGCCAGTGCCAGGCAGCCTGCGTACCTGCTTTGAGGATGGGCCTGGCGTCCACCTTGGGGTCCTGCAGCTCCGGCAGCACCTGCAGCAACACACAGCATGCAGGTATGGGGACCGCAGAGGTACACGTGTGCAACCATACCCGACTGGCCACAGCAGAGCATATGGGCATGGAGCTGTCTGCATGCACACAATCTCGTGATCACCATCCTCACAAGCAGATACCATCCTCACAACACACAAAAGCAGTCCACTTAGCAGCCTGGCCATGGGCGTCAACGCTACCCCATGCCTGCGCAGAACAGCGCTGCTGTGCGCCGACCAAAACACGTCTACATTCCAGGGTTTGACTGGTGAGCTCGTTTGGTTGCTGCTCCCACCTGCTGTGTGAAGAAGTCGCTGACATTGACCAGCCTGTTGGTGCTGGTGGCGCCCTTCTCGCCCGTGCGGCCCTTGACAGTGACAGCCATCACAAGGTATACCGCACAGTCCTTGGCGCGCCAGCCCTCTGCAGGGTTTGCGGCATGCTCCTGCAGCCACACACACACATACGCAGCCAGCCATCCAGTCAGGATGTCATCTTGGTACGCGCCCAAAGCCTCAAGGCAACCCTACATACCCCACAGACATATGGACGTGTGAGTCCCTCCACAACATCCTCAGGCTGCAGCAGTGCTGTCAAACACCGATTACAAGGCCACAAGACATGCCCGGGCAGCTGTCAGCATCACCCAGCAGTAGGAGCTGTTGGATGCATAGCAGGCCCAAGGCCTCACCTGCAGCAGCGCCCCCACGTAGCCTGTGAAGAGCTGCGTGACCTGCGCCTCAAACGTGTCTGTGAGGGCACGCACAAGGTCTGCTGCTGCTCGCCGCCGCGTGTCACTGTCGCCGCCCTCACTGCAACAGCCAACAGCAGCACACAACGCGGGTCATCGTCGCAATAGTACCGTCAGGCTGCAACCCAACCAGTGTGGCCGTGCCAGGCCTCGAGAGGGGCACAGCACTTCTTTTCTGACATGCACCAGCAGCACATGTCAAGCAAGGGACCTCCACCATATGGTTCATGCTCCTGTAGGAACTGCGCTGCACCTCAAGGTGGACGCTTGCGCTGCCGAAATGGATTACCACCTTCTGATACAAGCACCCCGCAAGCATCAGCAGACAGCTTGACCACAGCATGCACAACTGACGCGAGGAAGCAGGCACAGTGTTTGCGCATCAGCGCCTCACCTATCCCGCCTGATGTACTCGATGGGGTTCATCTCAAACACCTCCTCATCCTCAGCACGCACCTGCACAGCACAGCACAGCACAGCATGCACAGCACACCATGACGCTCGCAACCTGGCTGCTGCAACGATGAGGCTGCTGCAGGGATCGAGCACCCAAATGCCATGTGTGCACGTGTCACCATGGCTGCAAGTGTGTCACACGCAATGGCGGCTACAAAAAGAGGTCCTGCTGTGGTGCCCCAGCATACGATCAAGCTGCTAGGCGCCAACCTGGCCCATCTGACCAGTTTGAATAAGCCCAGGCAGCAGGCGCTCTCACCCGCAGGTTTGGCAGGATGATGGACTCGCAGATCTGCTTCAGGGTGTCCGCGGCTGCAAACAGCTTGCAGTGTACACTCTTGGCGACAGTGGTCAGGAAGCGGATGGCGTTCATGGCCAAGTTGTCCTGCCCTGGCCGCTGCGTGACCTGCGAATACCCACAGGCGGGGCACGTTGGGTGTGAGCAGAGTGCGGCATGTGCTGTGCGGTGTAGTGCTCATCGAAACATGGCTGTGCAGTGCTGTGCTGCCGAATGCATGTCTGTGTGCAGCTGGCAGTGTGGATGCACGCCACAACCTCTAAGCAAGGACAGCACAAGTGCAGGGCAACATCAACTTGATCTTGAAGATGCATGGCTGGGGCTGCTGGCATGTAGTGCAGCAGCAACAGGCCATCAGGTGCTATCAGGTGCCCCCACCTGCATGAGCATGTGCCAGATGTCTGTCACAAAGGTCTGCAGGTACTTCTCAAAGTCATCCTCGTTGATCTCCATGAACAGGTTGATGTTGGCGCACACTGCAGGGCAACACGGCAACACAAGGAGCCGTCAAGCCATAGCATGGGCTATGCATGGCTCTGCAAAGCAGCAGCGACACAGGGACAAGCACGCCACAGCACGGCTGGAGACATACTGCATGCGTCAACCCACCATCATCGCTACCTGCATAAGTCACACTGATGCCAGTGTGACTTCCTAGCAAGCAAGGCATCTGCCGGCTGGCCTGGTGCACCCACCTGCTGCTTTCACTGCATCCAGTGCGCCCTGCTTCTCCGGGTCCCCAGCAGCATCGAGGGCAGACAGCTGCTCGTTGTTGAAGGTGGCCAGAGTGTGGAATGCAGCCATCCACTCATCCAGTTGTGAGTCCAGCAGCTGCAACACAGGTGAACAGCACGGTATGCGCACACAGCGTTGAGGTGTAGCGGCACTTGACCGTTGAGCAGCGTCAAACTACACATGACATGGGCTTGGCAGCTAGTTCAAAAAGACTTTGCCAGCAGTGCTAGCACTGCCGCCAGGGCAAACATGGCACCCGATGCCACTTTCAGGCCGTACATGACTCCACCCAACTCCACCCAACCCCACACCCAGCACCAAACCCAAGCCTGCATCAGCCCGCCACCCTGCCAAGCCCCTTGTGCAGCCGCCACCACGCCCACCACCCTACCCCACAGGCCCTGCCACTCACAGGCGTCAGGCCGGGTGCGTTGAGGGAGTAGAAGATGCGGCAGCACAGGCGCAGCCCAGACAGCAGCGCCCGCAGCCGGTCCAGGTCACCAGCGGCAGCAGGCAGCATGGCGACCAGCTCCTGCGTGGTCTTCAGGGCCATGGGGGCAAACAGGTCCTGCGGGCAGGGTGGGTGACATGCGCAAGGGGGCCAGCACGCACACGCAGCCAGCAGTCAGCCAGCGAATAAAGGGTGTCGAGGGGCTGCGCCAACTTGCAAGTGCATCTTTGGAGGGCTGCGTTACAGCTGCTGCAGGGAAAGTTGAAGAGCGAGAGAAGTCCAATCTGCACTGTGGGGCAAAGTTGGTTCAGAAAACACGACTGCTTCTGTTCATCCGGAGTGAATACTTCCAGCCACTGCGGGCAGTGATGTGTGCATGCTTTCCGACACTGAGTAGCGTCAACACAAGCTGCTGAGCGCACCTGCGTTGTCGCCAGCTCATGCACCAGCTCGTTGCTGCGGTACTGGTCACGGTAGCGCTTGAAGATGCTGTTGGCTGTCTCCAGCACGCCGTTGATTACTGCGAGGTCGCCGTTTGAGCCTGCACAGCACAGCGCAACACAGCACATGCGGGACAGCTTGGAGTGTGTATGCACGTGAGGATGTGCAAGCATGCCTGGCTTGTGCTTGTCCTGCTGTGCTACGCGTGTCGCCCGATGCCCCTATGCTGCCACACCTCACACCTCACACCTGCACCTCAAAGCCTTACGTTGCATTGATGCCATCCTCATGCTGCGCCCCTCCTGCTGCATGCCGTTAAATCTGTGTAGAACCCAGCCGCCGGCAAGGTCTGTGCTGGCGTCAATGCTGGGCTGGCACATACTGCTTGCAGCACCCACACACCCACCCCCACTCACCCACCCTGCCCTGTCTGTGTGGCACTAGAAGTGGGGCCATGCTCTCTTGCCAAGTGCTGCTCTCTAGCTCTGTGTGCCGCTTGTGCTTATCCCATGCCACAACGCCCTGTTGCTGTCTGACTTGCTGTCTGACTTGCTGCCTGTCTGGCGGGTGCTGTGCTGCATGCTTCAGATGCCCTGTTGCTCTGGTACTATGCTGTCTCATGCTGCACATGTCAGCCACAAAGACACACTTGCTGTGAGGCCTGAGCCCGAGGCTACCCCTCCACAAAACACCTGCTGCATCTCGTTCGTCACCAGGCGCGACACCCCAAGGCGAAGAACCCATACCCCAGCTCAGTGCCCGCAGTCCCAGCCCCACCTGCCAGCCGTTCCACCAGCTCTGGCAGCAGCTGCGGCCATGCTGCAGGAAAGTCGTGGTTGCTGATGAGCGTCAGGGCTTCACTGAGCTGCGCACGCACCAGCGGTGGCGTGTTCAGCATCAGCCCTGTCAGCAGCTGCTTGATTTGGCCCTGCAGCAGTATGAGCAGGAGGCGCAGTAGTCAAAAACAAGCACGGCTGTTACTTGAAAATTATAAAAATCCACAAAGGCAGCACGTGCAAGGCTCGGCAGCAGTGTGGCTGTCTGGGTTGATGAGCATCTGCTTGCCTCTTGCCATTTCCAAGGAGCACACTGTACCTTCTCGAGGTCCGGGATAGCCTGGGTGCCAGACTCCAATGCCAACTCCGTCGGCACCTGCAGCAGATACAAATGAAGCTTCAGGATGGATTTCGTTGTCACTGCTGTGCGGCCGAGAGGCACAGTATAACTTACCCATCTGTACTTGACGGTGTTCTTGAAGTTAACGGCAGCTCCTTGCCGAATAGCTAAGTCAAGTGCATCCCCTGCTGCGATCACCTGCAAGCAGCAGCAGCTTGTGGCATGAATCCTAGGGAGCACTGGCTGCGACCTGAATTATGTGTACCCCATTCGTCTTGGTTACCTTCAACACAGCTATGGCGTAACCAGGCTGAGCAGAGACGCTCTTTAGATGTTCCTCGGCTTGTTTGATCACATCCTGCAACAGAAAAAACCGCTCAGCAGCCGCGCCAGCGCAAGTTTACTGTACAAGCCTAGTTCTGCATGCGAAAGGAGCTTCGCCCACCCTATCAGCCTGTAGGGTCTGCCTGAAAGCCTCTGCAAGCTGGGCAACTTGAGGCTCCATGCTGGTAATGTCTTCTGCTGGTGTCAGGGCATGCTTAGGGGCTTGACATAAGACAGCACTGCACCAGACACCTTACCGTGCTGCAGACTCCGAGTATTGAGCACTGCAGAGCACACGTGCACAGGAGTGACTGTGTGGGAAGTGTGTACAAGCTTGTGAGCCCTGGTTAATGCAGTTGGGGCCGCTTGATCACAATCACTCTCAAGGTCAATCCTTCAGTGCACGATCCCGCGCGACAAGACTCAAGACGTGACGTGGCCATTGCTTGTGACTCTCGAAAGTTTGCCAGATCCAGGGCGCTTGATGCCCTGACAGCTTTTCTCGCTGACCGTCATGCTATCCAAGTGCTCTTGATCGTCTTTGTTGCAATACAGCTGTCCCACTCAGATACTTGATCGCCTGAGGGTGGAGCAAACATCACCCCAGTACTGGAATAGCAACACAGCAGCATCCAGACATGTGCAGTCCAGCAGGTGCGCTATCTGGCTCCTGGCATGCTGTGGTTTCGAGGTGCTGCATTGTGGGCACGTGTTACCCTCTGCATCATGCACTGAGAAGGTACTGCTCACTTGACGGGCCCGCAGGATGCACGTTTTGTGCTGGGACCTCCCTGTTTGGGGCTTTCTTCATGTTCATGCTAGGCATCCTGATCAAGAACAACTACCAGTGAGTCTGCTGCTCTACAACCTCTGCTTGAGTCTGAGGTTTTCCTGTCCAGCTTTTGCAGCAGGCCCAGTTGACACTGCATGCAACAGCGGCCCCTGACTGATCCTGTCGTGCAAGAGAGGCAGTGCACGGCCAACCTGCACAGCAACATGGCAGCTGCACACGCCAGGTACTTCCCGGAAGCTGGGGTAGTGGGTTGAAGTGTTCTGTCGTGCACGCCCTGCTGCAGGTTCATTGGAGAGTGGTATGAGAAGGAGGAGGGTCACCATGCGCCCACAGAGGAGCAGATAGAAGAGGGCTCCCGCAGCTGCTTCATTGTCGGAGGCATCTACTTGGGCTGGGTGGTGTTTGCCCTCTTCTGTGTATGCATCATGAACGCAAGGGGTCGACGATAGCTGCCCCAGCAGTGGCCGCATGGTCTCCCGGACAGCTGCCCCACCAACAGGTCTTGTCAGCAGGGTATGCCGCTGCCAACAGCGCGCAGGCACATGCATCCCCAAGCACAGCATCCACCGCAAGCTGCTATGCAGTCACACGTTGCAACAGGCTCACGTGACAGCAGCAGCATCGTCGAGCTGTGGCTGGCGTTGTGGACTGCGCTGTGGGCCGGGAACACCTGCTCCTGCTGGTGGCGTTGCAAGGAGCCCAATGTGTTGCCATCCACTGATCCGCAATGCGCAAATGACAGTCAGGGAGCTTGGTCACAGCTGCAGGGGGTCTGGCATGTTGATGGGTTGCAGCTTGATACTACACCACTGACCCGTGTGGCAGGTGGGCCGGTCACAGCAGTGTTGTGCAGCCGTGCTGGCGCAGGCACAGGCAGCGCAAGTGACACGGTGCACTTACAGAGTTGACAGCTAAGGTAGCTGTAGACGGTGCAGCAGTGCTGTCTGCTGCCTGCACCAACTATGTGGTGCATCTGGTGGTTGGTCCAGGTTGCAGTAGCATGCCGTGGCCCCCATGCCTGCTGTAAGTGGCTGCATAGTGCAGCTCTGCTGTTGCAATCGTGCTGAGGCACACATACGTCTTCTGGTGGTGTTGTGTATGGCGGCTCGGGCCCATGAGCACATAGCCAGCCATCCTGCTCAGGTCGAGGGAGTCTTGTGCTCCTTATCATGTTGATTCTGTGGCCAGTTGGTGTGGCAGCAAAAGCAAAGGCATCCGGATGTCTGCACAGCAGTTGTAATGCTGTAGGATACAGTGCCTTGACAGCCGGTGTGCTGTAATGGAAGCGCTTTCGAAGTGCTTTGGCAGAGCTGTTTCTTTTACACAATCATATGCACACTGCCACTGCAATCTCATGAACAGCTTCGGTTGGTTGCCAAGCATCTTGGCCAGGTCTATCTCATTCAAAAGCTTGCATGTACCCGCAAGACTTCCAGCTGCTTAAGTCCTTTGATCCTCCAGAGATATCGGCAGTCGCAATTCGAGGCATCACACTGTGTGCAGCTGAGGTCAAGGTAGTACTGCTGTAGTGTGCAGCTGCAGTGACACGTCACGTCCCATGAGCAGACTTCAATGCCAATCACCTCGCCAAACTCAAAGCCATCTGTCTCAGATATACCGATGTATCACGAGTTGCTTGTCGCTGCTTATCAATCAACAAGCGGAACACGAAAGAAATTCCGACACCGCGCATTCACATTATCGTGACCAGACGAAGCGTTTGCACAGCATATTATTGTCTTCGATGTGGCCTCTGTCTGGTGCAGTGCTGATGCTTGGCGGATTGCTGCCCTCTGCCCTGCTGTGGTTGTGGGGTGCAGCAGATGAGGACCTGTGGCGCACTGCAGCAACATACAATGCAGCTGATGTCGTCTTCTCAATCAGTGCCCTCATTTTCTTATGGATAGCAGTTGGATATGGAAATACTCGGTAAGCAACACCGCAGCACAGGTCACAACAGCAACATCAACAGCAACATCAACAGCAACATCAACAGCAACAGCAACATCAACAGCATGCATGCAACACTGCAGCAGAGCTGCAGCACCATTTGTTGCAGTGGTTGCGCTGTGTGCATGTGCATGATTACAGCCTCAGATTGGGAGTATGGGTGTTGGATAACTTAATCCACAACTCAGGCACTTGCTTCACTTTTCTCAGCTGCTGCAAGTGCCAGCCTGCTGATATGACCGCAGTGGCTGAGTCGGATGTGATGATGCTGACGCGCATGCAGGGGCAGTCACAAAGGCGGCAAGCAACAGCAGCCAGCCCCCTATCCTGGCGCCTGGATGGAAGCAGATGGCCACCAGGTTGTTCCACAGGGGTTCCCGTCCTACCTGACACTGGCTTTTGTCACCACAATCATCGCACCAACCTTGGCCCTGGCTGCCTGCTTGCTTGGCGGCAGCGCTGAACTCAAAGCCTTGGCCGCAGCAACCCTGGCACCCTACCTGCTGGTCTTCCTGCCTCAAGTGCTCCTGGAGACCAAGTTCCTGAACCGCAGCTTCATGACACCTGTGCTCCCGGTGCTATATGCATACTACCGTTTCTGGCAGTTCATACGGTCCCTGGCCCTGGTGTCAGCCCATAGTGGCTCACCAGGTGGTCAGCACAGCTGGTTGCTGTACTACCTCCTTTCCCTCATGTGCTTCTGGGTGTTTGACACTGGCTGTACCATGGTGTGGCTGCCTGGGATATATGAATGGCAGCTGCAGGATGCAGCGCTGCTTGCACGCCTCAGCAAGCAACACGAGCAGAAAGGCAGGAAGCCGTCAAAGCAGCAACATAAGCAGCAGCAGGAGGGGGGTGAAGCAGCAGAGGGGGCAATGAGTGGGCCTGCTATTGCTGCAAAGCTGAGGCACAGGTGGGGGCTGGCGGGCAGCCACAGGCCTACAGACTCAGGGGAATACGACTCTTACAACTTTGGCACTTGAGACAGACCCTGCACGCCGCCGTTCAGCAAGTTGCGTCGTGTGCTGACCTATGTGGACAGGTGTGAGAGACGTATGTTGTCCTTGCTGTGGATTTTGCTGGACTTCGCACAGTGCCGCTTGAGTGTGGAGTGTACATACGGCATGAACTGACGACCTGGCAGCGTTGGCTGCCAGCACATAGTGTGTCGGACCGGGCCGCTAGCTGTGTAGGCCAGTGTAGGCCAGCTGGTGTGATGGCACCCTCATATGATGCATCACAGGATGCCAGGCACTCCACCCGGGCTGCGGCAATTGCACGCACAGGGGACTGTGTGCGTGTCTTGATATCTGGATGTTCTGTACATAAGCTTGCTGCGTACATGGATGGGCGCTGTCTTTGGCTGGCATTGTGCCTGAAATGGCCCTGGATTGGTGCACTGCTGTCTGATCCCATGGCTTTTGGTGCAGCTTGCATGCAGCTTACTATCAATACAAAGACTCCATTCTTGCGGGTGACTATAGTCAAATACTGGTCAACGGCGTCTTGACATGCAGTCAAGCGGGCACATCGTCTTCACCACTGGACCGCTGATGCACTTACATGGTTGTTGCATGCACGCGCTTGCTGTTGATGTAATCGTGCACGTGCTAGGAAGCGCAGAGACAGCAGCACTGCGATCTGCTCCAACCCAGTGTTTGGCTAAGTCCTTCCAATAGCAGACGTCACAAACAGTACACCGGCAATCTATTCCCTTACAGATTGAGAACTGCGGCTATGCTCAGCCAACAATCGCGTGCAGGCCTCAGCAGCAGTTGCAGCAGCACACCAGCAGTACCTGCTCTGCTGCACAGGTTTTCCAGTTGCAAGCACAGCACATGGCGCAACTGCCAGCGCCTGCACGCTCAGTTGACGGAGCGTGAACTGGAGATCAAGCTGGCTATTGCTCAGAGCACAGACCGTCTGGTAAGGGGTGACTGATCAGGAGGTTGGTGATTGCACTCAACATGCCTCAGACCATCTGCCATGGCTCCACATCGGCACTAGTGTCTGGTAAAGCAGTGACTGCATCTCTTCACCACCCTGAATGTGGTTACTGCATGATGGCCTGTACTGTACCTGCAGGACTTGTCAGACTGTCAGTTCACGGAGCTCCCAGCAGGAGTGTTTGATTTGACGGGCCTCCATGAGCTGTCACTGGCAGGCAACCAGCTCCAGCAGCTTCCAGCAGACATCTCCAAGCTCAGCAGCCTACAGCGCCTCGTTTTGGCGGGAAACCTGCTGCAGCAGCTGCCAGAGGAGCTGTTTGGGCTGACAGACCTCGAGGGCCTGTGGGTGCATGGCAACCTGCTGCAGGATATGCCTGAGCAATTGGGCCAGTTGACAAAACTCAAGATGCTTTCCCTTGCTGGTGAGTGCTCGGGGCAGCCATGAGGCCGTGCGGTCATGTAATTCTGTGTCACACGTGTCATGCAGCAAGGTCATTGTACTCGGACAGACAGGTCAAAGAGCAACTGCAACAGCCGCTGATGATCAGTGGCGGCTACATCAGTTGCGTTGGGGTGGTGGGTGGTGACAGCGACAGCGACAGTGTGTGGTGATGTGGTCATGTGATGTTGCGACCACACAGGGCACAGCGTTGTCAACCACGCTGCATACGGCTGCTGGAAGTGATGCAGCCGGTTTGTTGTTGTGTTCCAGATCGCCTGCAGCCTTGTTGATGAGTCCAGCCTGCTGCTCTTGTCACTCTTTCCAGGCAACTGTTTGTCACACATACCCAGCAGCCTCACACAGCTGGTGCACCTCCAAGACCTGAACCTGTCAGGAAACCGCCTGACGTCCGTCCCAGAAGGCATTGGGGCATTCACGGAGCTTCGCAAGCTGCAGCTGCATGGCAATCAGCTGCAGCAGCTGCCGCAGCATGGCTGGGAGCAGCTGCAGCACTTGGACGAAGTGTGTGTGCAGGGCAACCAGCTTACAGCCCTGCCTGATGGCTTGGCAAAGCTTGGGGTGAGTCAGGGCGGCTGTAATTTGGGGACTGACACCCTGCAACACCTATCACACTCGATTATGTTCAACGACGCAAGTTGTGTGGTGAGATGAACATGTACACGTTCAATCAGTCAGTGTGCCCGCACTGTGTCAGCATGTGTGTGTTGCTGCTGCTGCTGCTGCCGCCTGGGTGATGTGCTGCAGGCGCTGACGGAGCTGTCCATTGCTGACAACATGATCATCCAGCTACCAGAGGACCTGTCAGGCCTCACTGCATTACGTAAGGCACACTTTTACGGCAACCAACTGCGTCAGCTCCCCATGGGCTCACTTGGCCTGCCAGCTCTGTACCACCAGCGCGCAGATGGCAGCAATGGCGGCAGCAATGCCGGCAGAGGAGCTCCGTTGCTGTCCAGTTTGTGGCTGGAGGCGAACCCTCTGTCTGAAGCCGCTGTGCTGCAGCTGCTTGACCTGGCAGATGCAGTGGCAGGCAGCAGCGCCAACAGCAGAAAGGGCGGAAAACAGCCACGCATTGGGCTGGATGACACGCAGTTGAGCGGGTCAGCCCTGCCGGTGTGGCAGCAGCAGCAAGAGCGGGGGTGCACCATCGTCAGGAGGGGCATTGTCAAGGTATGTCTGAAGGACTGACAGCCAACTGAGGATGGGTGGTTATGCAGGAGGGTGACTTGGGGCGCAGCATATCAAGTCAAAGATTGCAGCATCAAGTGACGATCAGATCAACAGCCAGCCAGCAAGCACAGGTGCTGGGTTGTTGAACATGGGGCACCTCTGAATCGCTTGGCAGTTGTGGCTTTCTGGACGCTGAGCGTAGTGGTCGTTTGCTCTTCACACATGCACAACCTGCTGTGTGCAGCCGTACATGTGCATGTCACGTGCACTACGTTCTGTTGTGGTTCTGCACGCATGTATGTGCAGGGCTCTGGTCCTGGCTACTTCAAGCTGCAGCTGGGCCCAACAGCAGCATGGGATGGCAGCAGCAGTGGAGACCGGGTGCTGGTGGTTGCATGGGGCAGCGCGCCTGGCCTACCCAACTGGGGAGGCATCCTCGCCAAAGTGACTGCAGCTACAGACAAGCCTGAGGAGCAGTAAGTGCTGACCCACAGGCACAAATCAGGTCGCTGCTATGCACCAGCATGAAACTCTGACAAATTGTGAACGTGTATACCAGGCCCTCGGCATATACCTGGTGTGATGCAAAGGCAGATTGCAGGCCTTTGGGGCTGCCTGTTGGCTCGACATCCATGCTTGCTCTTGTTCAACTTGGGCAGTACAGCCAGGGGACGTACATCAGGCTGTTGTGGTGCAGCCCAGGGTTTGCTACTGAGAAGAAGGCCAAGCACGCGCTGACTGTGCATGTGTACTTGTGTACTGGGCCAGGCAGGAAATACACGCTCAACACATGTGTTCGTGTTGATGTTGCATACAGGTGCTTCGATGTCCTCTACGTGGTTGATCCGTACCGTGCCTGGTACGACGGCGGGGAGGTTGGTCTGATGCACGAGCGGTACACCGACAGACTGCGGCAGTACACTGAGCAGTACAGGCACGTGGTGATGATAGGGGACAGCATGGGGGCGTCTGCTGCCCTGCTGTTCTCACCCTTGGCCACCAAAGTGATGTCATTCTGCCCTCAGGTAGGCTGCTGCCCGCATGCTGTGTTGCGCGGACAACCCCAGGCCTCCGAGTATCTACCCTGCCCAGCTGTCAGCACAGAGCTGCATTCATCGCTGGCATGCTGGCAGCAGAACAGGGAGTCTGCATGTCCAGGCAGTGTATGCCAGGCAAGAACCATCAACCTGTCAACTGCATGCACTGGTTGGCATTGGCCCTGAGCTGCCCTGCGCGGTAAACCATGTGTCTTCAGCACCAGCACATGACCCTGCTCTTCTTTCCTACGTGACTGGAGATGCTTCTGGCCAGCCCTCTCCTAGCTTTGTGGGTTGACTAATTGACACACCCCGTGGGCCTCTGCCACACGTGTACGCAGGTCAACCTTGCCACCTCGTCCATCCGTCCAGGCCAGCCCGCTGGCTGGCAGTCAGCCCTGCAGGACGCCCTCCAGGAGGCAGTGGCAGCCAGCAAGGCGTCCATCACAGTGCTGACTGGCACCTGGCAGCATGATGTGGACCAGGCACAGCTGCTGGCACGGCACCCGCATGTGCAGGTCAAGGTATGCCTGATCATCTGTGACTAGCACTATCACTGGCAGCCCAGGCGCAAGTACCAGCAGCGTCCGAAGTAGCAGCTGCAGCGCTAGCGCTGTAGCCGACTTGGAGTGCTCCATAGCACCAAGTGCATCAAGCACTTGTCATACATCAAAGAACTTTCAGCTTTTCATGTTCTTGTGCCTCCTGCATCTGTGTGGAGGGAGTTCTTCGTGTCCGCCTGGTGCAACGCACTCACAACTGGTAAGCAGTATACATGCGCACTCGTGTGGGAGCCATCACAACATAGTCAAGTCTGCCTCAACTATGCTGCTGCTGCTGCTGCTGAAGGTTCACAGCGTGGACTCCCACAGGCTTGCACTTGCGCTGGCGGGCCGCAACAAGCTGGCACCCATGATTCGCGAGGCCATCCTCAGTGAAGTGGGCATCACCAGCGGCAACGTTCGCCTGACAAACCTGTTGTAGCGCTCACAGCCGCACTTTGGCAATTTTGATTGCTTGGAAAGGGCTACTCCTGTTGAGGCGGCGTCCTCAGTGCTTGTGGCGTAACCAGGCCATTGGCATTGGCAAGTGGGGTAGTGGCGGCCGGCCGCACAACTGCAGTGCTGCACCCTGGACACTAACGCAGTCACCTCAGTGACCGCAAAGCTTTTGAAGACTGGCTTGAGCTGTTGAAGGCAGTAGCCTTGCTGAGCATCAGTGTGTGACTTGGCTCATGGCTCGTGTATTCATGCAGGTGCTGTAAGTGCACCTGCATATATATACCACTGCACACACCCAGGATTTTTACGCTCAGGTATGCCAAGTAAAACTCCTGGCTTGTGAAGGCAAGGAGCCGAAGGGGTCAATGCAAAAGCAGCACCAGGGTCACTAGCAAATACTTGTCTTGTTACATGCGTAGCAAGGTGCCATGCAGTGACAGGCCAGGTGGACCAATAGACCACTCTGGCAGCAGTGAAATCGTCCCACAGCCAGGCAACGACTGCAGCAGCAGCACTGGACAAGGAGCGAGCCAGCCAACCACCTTGGCACGTCTTGTCGCACCAGCAACAGACACACAGCTGCACACTGCACTTTGTAGCCTACATTGTGTAGCTAGCACCTGAAGCCAAGCCCATCGCGCGGACCAAGACATGGCTTGTGGATGCACAATGGATCTGCGCAGCAGCACAGCAGGCTGTGAGTGTCTTTGATGCATATCACTTGTGTGGCATGACCACAGCTTGAGCTGATATGCATGTTGCCACTTCTGAACAGTATTGACACCAGGCACAAGTGCCTTTACACACACAACGGTGTCACATACGGCTGCCAGGTGCGGCAGATTCTGGTTACGTGGAAGCACCAACAGACTGGCTACCTTCAAACCAACAGTCAACAACACGACGGGGGTATGCAGCAACGCGCGTGTGCTTGGTAGGAGACCCTGATGAGCAGTGGGCCGGGCACTGGTGTGCAGAATGAAGGGTGGCGGCAGCAGGCTGTGTGGGGGCCTGGGAGGCAGGCATGGTGGCGATGTGACGGGCATCGGGGCATGCAAAGCCACTGGTGCACAGTGTCATGATGGATGTTCCGCCACACAACCCCTTCCTATAGCTACGGCTTATACAGCCCAGCAGCGCTGCTCCGAGCACTGCTTTGCCCGCTGGCTGCCGCTGCTGCGTCCCTCTGCCTGCCCCTGTGCAGGAGTTGCAAAGTCCCAGCTGCTGAAGCACGTGGCCAAGGTGGCGCCCCGTGCGGTGTACACCACAGGCAAGGGCTCCAGCGGTGTGGGCCTCACAGCAGCAGTTGTGCGCAACCAGGTGAGGCAGCAGCGCCCTGTGCCAAGTCTTTTTCCCAGGACACAGCCTGGCTTATTCTGGTTCTCACACCATGACGTTATCATGGCTGTGATGAGTGGGGTGCAACCAGGTGAGGCAGCAGCGCCTGTGAGCAGTGTCTGGGCCTGGCTAGCTTGGCCTGGTTTTCACTCCATGACATCATCAGGACTTTGGTTGGTGGGAGGCATACCGTCTGCAGAAGCTTTGATGTTGCTGAGGTTTTCGTTGAACCACAGGATGTGGACACCCCTAGAGTCAAGGAGCACTCAAGGATGATGTTTGATGGCACATTGTTTCGCCCCCCCCAAACCCCACGCAGGTGACCAAGGAGTTGGTGCTGGAGGGTGGTGCCCTGGTTCTGGCCGACAGGGGCATCTGCTGCATTGATGAGTTTGACAAGATGGACGAGTCAGACAGGACCAACATCCACGAGGTGGGGGCCACACTGTGCTGTGCCGTCCTGTGCTGTGCCGTGCTGTTCAAGTGGTGTGCTGTGCTGTGATGCTGCACGCTGCGCTGTGCTGCAATATAAGCTACCGTCTTGTCCCAAGCTGTTCAGGTCAGCAGACTCTTTGTCACGAGAAGGCCCCATGGGACGTCAGTTCTCCGTCGTGACATGAAGTCACATACTCCTTTTGGCACATGCGCTGCATGACGGCTGTGCCATGGCGGCTGTGCAAGGTGGTTGCGCCACACACAATGCGCATTGGCGCTGTGTCTGTGTCCAAACAGGCGGTTGTATGTTTGTGTGTATACCCTGCTGCAGGTGATGGAGCAGCAGACGGTGAGCATCGCCAAGGCTGGCATCACCACCACACTCAACACCCGCACCACCATCCTGGCGGCAGCCAACCCCGCATACGGCCGCTGGAACAGGCGCAAGAGCCCAGGAGACAACATCAACATGCCGCCAGCACTGCTCAGCAGGTGGGGCCACCATGGCAGGGCCTGCATGGCTGTGGGACCCTCTGTTTGTTGTGGCGTGTTTTGATGTGTCCTGACCGTCCTTGTGCTGCCAGCCGTTGTGATTGCATGTACCCTGTGCTTCGCCACATCCTGCAACCCCTGTGCCATGCCTTGCTGCGCCTGCTGTGCTGTGCTGTG